>PITA01028238.1:0-19561 GCA_004023965.1 Spilogale gracilis
TCTGCAAAATTCTAAACCAGAATTCACCCACAAAAAGATGGCACAGAAGGACAGACCACACCTTCTATGGGATTTCCCATAAGACCCTTACTGTTTGTGGGGTGCCTGGGTGGCTCAGTTGGTTAAGCAACTGCCTTGGGCTCAGGTCATGATCCCGGAGACCCGGGATCGAGCCCCGCATCGGGTTCCCAGCTCCGCGGGGAGTCTGCTTCTCCCTCTGACCTTCTCCCCTTGCTCTCTCTCTCTCTCTCTCTCTCAAATAAATAAATAAAATATTTTTTTAAAAAGACCCTTACTGTTTGTTATGGGTTGGATTGTGTCCCCCACGAAAGATAGGTTAAGTCCTTACCCCTGGGACCTCGGAATGTGACCTTACATACGAGTGTGCTTGCTACAGATGTAATTAGTTCAGATGAGGTCATGCCTGAAGTAGGGTGACTCCTAACCCAGTATGACTGGTGTCCTAACAAGAGAGAAATTTGGATACAGACACAGAAGGAAGGCGGCCATGTGAACAGTGGCGTAGAAATGGAGTTTTGCTGTCACAGGACAAGGAATGCTCGGGGCCATTAGAAGCTACCAGAGGCAAGAACGGATGTCTCCCTAGAGATTTTAGAGCAAGCCGGGCCCTGCTGACACCTTGATGTCAGACTTGTAGCCTCCAGAGTTGAGACTACACTCTGTCACTGGAAGCCACGGCATCTGGGGCACTCCCCGACAGCAGCCCTCGCACACTGCTGCGCCGGCTGAGACCAGCTCTCTGCTCCCTTCCGTGTTCACTGCAGTCTCTCTCTGCTGAGGGCCAGGAATAGGGAGCTGAGTGGCGTGACCCCCGCTTTCCCGGAACTCACAACTCCAGGGGAGCAGGGCCAGGGGAGGCAGACCCCCCAACAGTCAGCACTAACCAGGGAGATGCATGGAATGCGACAGAGAGAACCAAACAGCAAACACGTGAACTACGGCTAAGGTAACCAAATAAGGAAGGTGACTTTGAGGCTGGATCGGAGGCACAAGTAGGAATTCTAAGAAATGGGAAGAACAAACTTTTGAAATGGAACAAATAGCATTAGGAAAGGATTGCATTGTCCTATCTTAACTGGCAGGCAAGTTGAGTAATTCTCAGTACTCAAATCCGCAGGCATGACCTCCTCTCCGTGAAGACAAACCATATGGCTTTTGATTTTTGATATTATGGGCACTTCCCCTAAGGCATTCGTTTGTTTGCTCAAAACCAACTACTCTGTGGTCAAATAGAGGAGTCATCTGTAAAATACCCTCCAAAATGCTTTTTTAAAACATAGGCGTTATCACGCAGGTCTGGTGAAGCCCACGCATCAGGAGGTGGATGCCGCTGGATACAGAGTGTCTCACACGTCTTGAGAGCAGGGGGCCACCGTGCCACAGGCGTCCCGTGCAGAAGCACCAGCCGTGGGTCACAGGGCTGAGGGAACAAGAGAGAAACACGGGCTAGGACCTTTGTTGTGCTGTCGGAGGAGAAGAAATAAGCAAGACCAGGGAAGCAGGCTTAGGATTGGCAGGTTTGAGTAATTTCAGTAGGCTCTGTGGTGTAGGGACAGCCCCTGGTCCTCTGGTACCCGGTGCTGGGGTGAGAGGGCGGGTGGCAAAGGGGCCAGAGAGAGGAGACAGGGTATGGGGTTGGTCTGGATTGGTCAGTTTGCATACGCAAGGCATGATCCTGGGTTTACTTCCTTTGCTGTCGCTAGGAACTGGCTAGCCCTAAAAGGGACACACTCTCCAGGGTCAAAGCATCAGAAACACAGAAAATAAAAAGGCATGACTGATGCAAAGACCTGTCTTATAATTGCATCCAGTTGAGATAAGGAACAATTCTTCCTAAACTGTCCCCCTTAAGGAATCTATTTCAGCCTTAAATATCTTCTAGAAATAATAGGGTCTCAAAGAGACCCTAGTGCCGGGTTCCAGGTTCCAGTGCTGAGACACACTGGGACTTTGGCTGCTGCTAAGACTAGAAGGGGATTCTTGTGTTTCCTTCCAGGTAACAGGAAAGTCAGGATGAGTAGCTAACAAGTCACTTGGACTAAATGAGAGCTAAATGAGTTCATTTATGTCGTGTCAGTCTAGCAGATTGATTCATTTGGCTTTCATGCAGAGTTCCAAGAGAACAATGCCAATTATTTCCACAAATAGAACAGAACGATCCAGCTCTCTGAGGAGTGAATTTAGCATGCTTAGTCCTTTAAGGAATAAGACATTCCTTCCTTCTTTATTCCTCTCCCTTCTTCTTTCGTTCCTTAGGAAAAAAAGTATCTTGGAAGTTAAGAAGGCAAAACTCTCACATGAGAAGTTCAGGTTCTTCCTGGCTGTCTGCTACCACTGCTACCATGGTTAGGAAGAAGCAGTCCTTAGTCTTTACCAGCTACTTTTTATTTGCCCATCACCATGCAAATAGCTTTGCAAGTAGGGCCTCGTTTCTTTCTCCTAATAACTCTTTGAGATAGGTATTCTCATTCCCCTGTATCGGAAATTTTAAAAAACAAAACCATGAGGTTTGAAGACGTTCAGTAACTTGCCCACAAGAGCCTCATTAGGAAAAAAGGTATGAAAGATAGAAGTGAAAGCCAAGTCCATCGAACATGATAACCCAAGTTTCTGATGGCCGTGCTAGTTAGTGCTCCTTCACCTGAAGGGAGACCCCGCAAAGCTCTTCCTAAAACGCTGATTCTGATTCAGCACGCTTCCCTAGGGACCTGTGATTCTTCATCTCCAAGAAGCTCTAGGTTATCTCCAGCACAATACTCAATTTTTGAAATTAATATACTCCACATTTTAGAACAGTTTTTCAGTTAAGAGAGTAATTTCACAAAAAAGTGGGGTCCCATATATACTCTCTCCTCACCAAGTTTTCTCCCCACTATTAATATTTTGCATTAGCATGGGTACATTTGTTACAACTGAGGAACCAATATTATTATTAAGTTAATGTCGATAGTCTGCATTAGGGTCATTCTTTGGGTAGTACATTCTATGGCTTTTGATATGGTCGCCTTCAGATGTGACTCATAAGCTGGAGATGGCCATGGTCCTCACCAGATCCTTCTGTCTCCCCAGCATCTGCCATTTATCATCATGTGAGCTCTGTTGTTCTTTTCATTACAAAACTTTTTTGTGTGTGATACTCCTGTCTCTATCAAAAGTGAGGAAATGGAGGACCAGAAAAAACTTCATGTTTCCAGAAAAGTGGATGAGAGCAATCACTTGGTTTGATACACATTTGTTGATTGGCCAGTCCCAATGATTGGTTTAGTTTGAGATGCTTCATATAGAATTCCTTTCTCCTGCAGCCAGGTAGGACCACTAACCATAAAGGAGGACAGGACACCTTAGGACTGCAGGAAACCAAAGGCGCCCAACTCTGGCTCCCCGTCTTACCTCCCTCTAGCTGGCACCCCCTCCTTGCCAAAAATAGTACAGCAGCGTCCAGTTCTGCTTCCCCACTCTCCTAGGAGCTGTCCTGGCTAACTGTGGCATAAAATACAGCACACCCACTAAAACTCAAATTCTATGTATCATTGGTTTCATTAGTATGTCCTTTGGGGCTAACTAAAAATACGACACACACAGAATTGTTTTGTTGTTGTTTGTTTGTTTGTTTGTTTATAAAGCTGAAATTTAACTTTCCTGTGTTTGTTTGTTGTTGCAGTATATGTTGTTTTGTTAGTAAATCTGACAGCCCTACCTCTAAGATATCTTTCTGCTGCTCAAGTATCCCCCCAGAGACCAAGGGTTCCATGTTTTGCTGGGGACCTGCACAGTGGTCCTTCCCAAATGGACCCACTCTCTTTACTGTCCCTGTTTTCACTGTAATTCCATAGTGGACAAACGAAAGGTTCTGACCATTTTTCTTTCTGATATAATAGTAATAATAAACTTCTTTACTAATTTTTACTCCTTTCTCCTGTTACCAAGGTAAACTTCAGGACAATCCTTAAACATGAATAACTTAATGAAGGAATGCTATTCCTGTGAAGCCTTCCTCAGCACCATCTTCTAGGGCACAAACTCGTCTTTTTCCTGCTGTGCTTACATGTCTTTCCCCAGCTTTATTTTGCTGCTTTTATTTACTGCAACTCACCCTGTTCTTTTTATGTGATTCGATCTTGAAACATCCTTTTTCAGTCCCTCCTTTAATTCATTAGAAACAAGACACTACGTGATGACACACTTGCCATCTTTTCTGTTTTTAAATTTTTGTGACATTTTTAAAGCCAAAATCATAAAATAAAAAAGATTTGCTCAGCCCTACGCTTGATGAGGCCATTGCATCCGACCTCTAGGCGCTCTCTGAGGGTAACAGGAATAGACCTGTAGAAATCTGGAAGGCTGGATGATCTGTTTTTATGTTACAGAGGTTAACACATGAAGGGAAGATTTTTGTGATTGTTTTTGCCAGAGGTTGCTAAGGTTTCATATGGCTTTTCTGGCCTCCCATCTCCCCCTCAAGCCTCTGCCAGTAACGGCTCTCAGACTGTTTTAAATAAAATCATGTGCTGACCTTTTCTATCACATTGTTATAAAACTAAGAAAAGCCAAAAGAGCTGGTGGTCATGTTGAGAAGTAAAATAATCCAAGACCTATAAGCTGTATTGGCATCAAAACTCAGAGGGTTGGGAATTTTGTGGCACATGAAGAACTTTGAAAGCAAGAATTGGAACAAAAATTCTCAGCATACAAGCTTATGAATCGTGTGTCTGACTCCTCAACAGAACTGGCTCTCAGCTGCACCGGAAATCTATTTACCATTGGGTCTTTGTAGAGCCTGTGCGAAGCATCATCCTCAATATTTGCTACCTCTGACTCTATTCCAAAATCAGTCCCACCCTCAAAGGCAGAAGATAAACTGCCCCTGAGAAATAGTCTAAAGAAGTTGCCAGAATAGGTCGATGTTTTTAATGTCTTCTTAGTTAGCCCTGTAATCTGGACTAAATGACTTGACATGATAAGACCTCAATTCCTCAAGGTTGTAAAAATATGCTTAACCAGGTGGGGGCGCAGTAACCACTGCAGAGAAGAGAATATCACTTGTCGGAGGATTTTTCATTTCTAAATTAATTTTATCATAGAACCTCTCTCAATTTACTTCCGTAGTCATTATGCCCTTTCAATGTCTTTCTGAAGTTTATATCATTCTAAAGGGGTAATGGGGTGCATAGAGCTTTACCATTCCTCTGGCCAGGATTTAAACAAATTTTGTGAAGAAAGCCAGTCAGACAGAGAGATCCCCAGGTAATAGTTCCTTTAGGGGTTTTGACTTAGCAGGTTAAACAGACACTTCTCTTTACTAGGATGTTAGGTCCCACTGAGGTGGTTTTATTTTCACCTCAAAAGTTGATGAATGCCACCTGACACAATATTTTATGTATGTAAAACCCATACACAATAACATGTAGTGCTATTTTCTTTATAAAAATGATTTTTTCCCCCAGGAATTAATGTGTCCAAAATAATTAAAAACATCCTTAGAGATTTTAACCTTATAAAATTGAATATTATGAATGTGATTTAAAGCCAACTGACTTTTATACAAGTCCCATTAGCATACGAGCAGGGAAAATACTTTAAAAATCTAAAAACAGCATGCTGATGCATAAGAACAAAGGTTCTGACGTGGGATGGGTTTTTCATTTGATGGCATTGATGCATGGTCTATCTATTTATGTGTCTTCCGTGATGGTAAAGCTCAATGAATCTGGAATCGATTTGCCCCAAATTACAGAATTCTATGATGTTACAGCAAGACTAATTGCTAAAGCAATACAGTCCAAAAGCCTCTTGTGGCAGTAAGGAAGATGAAAACCCAAGTGAGTGTCTGATTTATTTTTTAAAGATTCATTTAAGAGAGAAAAAGAGAGCATGCTTGTGAGCAGGAGGAAGGGCAGAGGAAGAGGGAGATGAGCAGACCCCTCACTTAGTGGGGAGCCTGACACAGAGCTGGATGCACGGGCTGCTCCTGAGATCAGGACCTAAGCCAAAATCCAGACGCAGGTAGTTAACCCGATGAACTACCCAGGTGCCTCAGTGATTATGTGATTTGTCCAAAGTCACAACTTAGGGCAGATGGTCAGATCCCCAGGCCTTTAGCCAGTGAGGCCGTAGGCCCTACTGTGCTCTGGTCAACAGGTCTGCCCAAATTTCTTCTCATTCAACTCCCTGGGCCATAGATGATGAGAACGCTCTTTCCCACGGCCCCTTTCATCAGGATACTACACGTGACCTGGTGGAAGGAAAGAATTCACACCTGGACTATAAAGGTTACTCCAGCCTCAGAGACATTTGAGCACAGTCAGGTCTGCAGTCAGACTTCCTGACGTATCTGTTGTGGTCGGTCGAGAGCACCAAAAATACTCCTAAGTGCAGGTAGTTACCTGAGACTGTTTTTGCTGTATAACTTGTTGGGGGCAGACGTGAGTGACAGGTGATGCGGACATGGGCAAAGGCGTCAAAGCTCCTGGGAGGCATGGCGGCAGAAGGATCTGTTTTTTCTGAGGCAATGTCTGTGTCTCTCTGTTGTGCAGACTTTAGCATCAGAGAGTGCAAGGAACAAGCCATGGCCCCAGGGGTTTTTTCAAAATAAGAGAGGGTAGGATGCATTTTCAGACCCTGCTCCTGAATATGTCAATTCTATGGGCCAACCGAACCATTCCAATAAGCATCTTTTCCCACCATGTAGAATGGATTCATTTTCTATTCTCAAGACTCTTGATCAATAGAGTTAGGAGTTTCTTGTCTTTTTCATTGAAGGAATTTTTCTGAGCATTTTACTTCAGCTTGGCTTCGGTGTAAAACCCTGATTGGAGATAAACCCATCCTACCTATGGGCTCTGAGGGGCAAGATTTGTTTCTAGAGGCTTTTGCCTAAAATTCAGAAGCCCCACAAAGCTGCCTATGATGTGTTTAGAATTCCCTGACCACCCACCCAAGTCTTTCAGTCAGCGAGATACCCTCCCTTGGAGAGGAAGGGCAATTGGACCTGTGGTTAACTCTGCTTAGGTCCTATTACCGTGGACATTTGCGATAATTAGACCTATCTGGATGTAGGAATATTAAGCAACCGAGGGAAAAGAAACTTTGGAATAAGAATCTTCCCCAAAAGCCTGCTTTGCTGCCACAACAGAGGAGGCAGGAGAGCCAGTCGATAGGGGTTCTCATTCACCTGGCCAAGGTGAAGGTCTCTGCCTCGGACCGGCGTCACCCATTACCCATCACAGCTGCAAGGCCCAGGCTTCACCAGGGTCAGTGGCACAATTGACCAAAATAGGTTTATGGGCCATGTAAGGAGTATTGGGACATTATAAAAGCTGCAAAGGGGAAAAGAATGAGAAAGACCCCAAGTCTCGCTTGCAGGAAGCTAACATGAAGGAAGAAAAATCAGTCCTGTTATGATGCGTTTGGGCAGTGTTAGAGGAATCCAGAGAGGAAGTTAGAGATCAAGGGGGAAGGTGGATGGCAAGAAAGGGAGAAATGGTTGGTCCAAGGAGGGTAGGGACCCTGAAGCTTAAGGTCTCTAAAAATGAAGAGGCATCATTTGAGGCACTGGGGTTGGATGAGGGGACAACTTAAGCCGGGAGGCACCGGGTGAACAAAGCAGACAGGAAGGGAGAATGGAGAGGGAACTGCCCATGGGTGGCCTTTCTTGCTTAAGGAGAGATGTTTACACTTACATGAACCAAGCAGAAAGTGCTCCCTGAGGACATAGAGGAAAGGGGCTTGAACGGCATCTTAAATCTTGAGTGCCACTGTTCCCGTGTCCTCAAATGGAGAAAGGCAGTAAAGGCAGCAGGTTTTCGGCCGCTTCTCATTGTGCGGTCTCCTTCTGCACGCTGAAGCAATATTCTGAGATGCAGAATGTGCGAGGGTCAGCCTGAAAGGAAGGACTCAGTCTTTATGAATCAGTTTGAGGATAAAATACTTCACGATAAACTCTTTGAATTCTTAGGATGGCCCCCTTTACGTCTTATCTATTGTATTATTCAGCTAACATATTATTCAACTAATTACCAAAGGCTCCTCTACTGCCTTTGTCTGGCCTGGGCCAGAGGCCTGGAGTGGGTGTAAGTGTACACTCCCCTTCGAAAGGAGATGTTCAGTCTTTTGAGGCAGTTGATGTTACTACTCTCATTTATCGTGTGATAAAATGGAGACCAAAAATTAGCCAAAGATGACAGCCAGTCAGAGGCAAAGAGAGAATTCACACACATGGATATGCTTCTGTTGCTTCCTTTAATTAATGTCTGATAGCGTGTGAGCGACAGGCAACACAAGATGCAGCAGAAAGCAACCCTTGTCGGAGGGGAATTTCCAGTTGATCTGGGAAGACTGACATATAGAAAAACACAGAAAAGTAATGCAAAGTGAGCACGGAGGAAGACAAAAATCGAATAGGCAGCAGTTTATAGAAAAGTCTCTCATGGTCCTGGAATCAGTTTAGGGAAATCACCCTCCACCTTCTTCCTTGATCCATTCCTGAGGCCTTAACTGAAAGCAACTATTGCTTTCAGACAAGACTTAAGTTTCTTAGTTTACTTCCAACACTTGAATGACTAGTCACTATCTTCTTCGTGCAAAACACTATGCTCCATCTTTCTAGAAAGAGTCAACGAATGGATGAGGAATGGTCCTGGCCTTCAAGAAAATTACAATTTGGGAAGAAAAAAAAATATTGAAAGTTAAAACAAAGGAAGAAAAATCATAGCCTAGCAAATTCTGAAAGAGTGACTCAAAGGTGGAAGACGGTAGGAGCACCAATATGCTTCGACCTGTGATCTTTGATGTCCTTTGTTCTCAGTCATCATTACAAAATACTGAGTCTTTACTACGTACCCAGTACTGTGCCAGGCTCTGGTAATTCAGAAAAGGAAAAAGACACAGCTTTTGCCTTGGTGGGGGTCGGTGCCTATAGACCAGGCATTCTCTGGAAAGAGGATGGGGGAGGCGAGAGGTAAGATCACCAACGAGGGAGGTGAAAATTGGCTCTTGGGAGGGTGAAAAACTGTTTTTAAGTGTATTAGGCAGAGAAACACATGCAGCACAGGAACACATATGACTAGGTATGTGGTGTTAAAATTTTATGGGGTGTATAGTGATTAGATAAAAATATCTAGAAAGGTTCTTTTGGGGAAATGATATTTAAAATGGGTTAAGAGGGGCACCTGGGTGGCTCAGTCGTTAAGCGTCTGCCTTCAGCTCAGGTCATTAGCCTGGAGTCCCGGGATCGAGCCCCGCACCGGGCTCCCTGCTCTGCGGCAAGCCTGCTTCTCCCTCTCCCACTCCCCCTGCTTGTGTTCCCTCTCTCACTGTCTCTCTCTATCTGTCAAATAAGTAAAATCTTTTAACAAAATGGGTTAAGAAACACGGATACAGACAATTTAACAAGCAATTTCGACACCAGGTGATAAATGCAGCGCTAAGTCAAGTGGACGGTGAGAACACAGAATAGAGACTCGTGACCTGGGCTTGAGGGAACAGGAAGACTGCCCGGCATTCTCTCACATTCTCTCAGCGTGGGCCTCTCAGCTGAGGCCAAAATGGCAAGAAGGGCCTGGAAAAGTGTAGGAAGACTTTCCAGAGCTACAGAGCATTGCGTGGAAAGTTGTACCATTGAGAAAGCAAGCATGCCACGCTAATGAACCTGCATGACGCCAGTCTTCACCAGAAAGTCCAAGTTGGGAAGGGGAAAGGCTGAGATGAGGTTTCCACTCTTACCCATACGGAGTAACCCATACGATTGCCATTTCTGAGTGAGGTCCAAAGCAGCAGAAGGCTCTTCAGCAAGTCAACACTGCAATGCACCTGCTTTGGGCCTTATGACTCTGCAGATCTGATGAGACACAAAATGTCTGTGACAAACTACGTGGGGAGGTAGGGGCCTCTGGGAAGTAACAAAAGGAGAATCACAGCATCAAACAAGGGAGTTTTTTTGCTCTTTTGTTGTTGTTGTTTTTAAGATTTTATTTATTTATTTGACAGAGAGAAACACAGCCAGAGAGGGAACACAAGCAGGGGGAGTGAGAGAGGGAGAAGCAGGCTTCCCGCCGAGCAGGGAGCCAGATGCAGTGCTGGATCCTGGGTCTCCAGGACTGTGACCTGAGCCGAAGGCAGACCCCCAACTGAGTCACTCAGGCACCCTGAACAAGGGGGTTTTGAAACAGACTCACACTCTCTTCTGCAGAAAAGTATCCATTTGAGAAACGGGTTTTGGCTTGCCACGAGGTATTGATAAAAATTAAATGTCTAACCATGAGATACCAGGTGACCCTGGGATCCGGTCTACCAATGAAGCCCGGGTGCCGAGTGTAACTGACAGCACCCTGTCAACGAGTTCTGTGGGCAGATGGTTCAGACTTCTTCAACACCTACTTTAGTTGTACCAGTTGTACCACCCCTTTCCTCCAGTCCATACTTAAGGACCCCGGGAGTTCCTCTGACGGTTGATCGAGGAGAGAAAACCTCGGGCCTGGTTTACAGGTGTTTCTGCGCAATATTCTAGCAGCAGCCAGAGGCAAATGGTGGCAAGAGTATAATCCTCCTCAGGGCTGGCAATGAAGGGTAGCAGTAAAGGAAACTTTCCCCAGTGGGCAGTCTATTTGATTGCTCACTTTGCACCAGAAGACATATGTGTGCTGATTTATGGGCAGTTGTTAGCAGTAGATCTGAATGACCAAGGACTTGGAAAAAACAATATTGGAAGACACCCTCCAATGAGGTCTGGGAAAAGAGTAGGAGGATGAAACTTTCAGAATGGGCACAGGGTGTGAAAATAATTTTATGCCATCTTATTGGTCATCAGAAAGCATCTATTACAGAGAAGGTTCTCAGTAATCGGGTGTAGTGATGAGTCATGTCAATGTCACTCTATCCCCATGTAGATGTCAGTCTCTCCCAGGTCATCCCAGCACTTACTCAATGGGCCCATGTAGAAAGTAGCCGAGGTGGCAAGAATGGAGGTTATCATTCTGCCCCGGACACATTGACTTCCCCTCACCAAAGCTGACCTAGCTCCCACTGTTGTTGAGTGCCTGGCCTGCCAACATCAGAGATTGAGCCACCTGGTGTGCCAATACTCCCCAGGGATGAATCACATTGGTTACATGGAGGAGGTAGGAATTTATCTTCATCAAATAGACCTGATTCTGGATATGAATGGACCACCCCTATTGATAATGCCATGCTGGCACCACAATTTGTGAACCTCTGAAATGCTTCATCATCATAGTATTATGCAAATACCACTTCAAATCAGGGAACTCATTCCCAAGCAAAAAAAGGCATAGATTGGGCTCATGCCTATTGAGTTCACTAGTCTTCCAATAGCCAACACCTAGCAGCAGTTTGCCCAGTAGAATAGGGTAACAACCTGCTGAAGACAGTTAATGGTGCCTGTCCTGAAAGGACAGGATTCTATTTTACAGGACACAGCTCGTGTTTTGAATAAGTGACCCGTAGGTAAAACAGCCTCTCCCACAATTAGAATCCATGGGTCCAGGAATCAACTATGGAATTGCATGTGGTTTCCCTCATTATTCATAATCCACATGCAGAATTTCTGCTTCTATCCCTACAACTCTGAAGTTTGCCAGGTTAGAAAGGAGAAATGTTTCCATCAAGGCTCTCAAGGACAGTTCTTTTGAATTAGAACCTGGGGCTCCCACCTGACCCTGACCATTGAGAGCCCCTCAGACTACTGACTCAATAGGTGAAGGGCATCTAGATCTACTGGTTGAGGGGTCCCTGATTACTAGAAGGAAACTTGTTTGAAACAGGGAGGACGACTTCTGGAATCTAGGGATTTCTCTGCCAAAAAAAAGAAAACAGCAGGTCGCCTGAAGAATCAGACCCATTAAGAATGAAGACTTAGAACACCTCACCAATTAAAACACCTTAACCTACTAAAATTATAGCTGTCAGCAAAGGAAACATGGGATGGGGAGAGGAAGAAGGAGGTTATAAATATAAACAATGGCCCTGTGACTAGGTACATAAACAATGACTAATGACTCTAAATTTTTCCTTCTCTGTTGATTATTTGAATGGGTAAATGTTTTTGTATTCAGAAATACAAATTTTTCTCTTATATCCTAGCCTTTATTTTACACAAGTTTTTTGGCAATTTACAATTCAGCCTTTAGGCAATTAAATACTCAGAACTGTGACTGAATTTGAGAAACAGGTGTTTAGAGCCCAGAGATAAATGGTGGAATTATTAATGAAGGTGGATGCATTTACTGAGATTTCGGATTCCTCATTTTGAAAAAAGGATGAGAACGTCTTCGTTTGCACAAAGGATGGTTAACTTGCTGGGTGAAAACACAGAGTTGTTTTCGTTGTTGGTTGGAAGACCAGTAGGCACGGGAAGGATGTGTGTGCGCTGAGCAGCCAAAGGGACAGATTTGGCCAGTTAAGATCTTCCTGGTTAGTTTCAACCCACCCCTCTGTTCCTGGTTTGTGCAGTTGGGGCTAGGACTCTACAAATCTCGTAGCTCTTTTGCCAAAAGGTTTTGGTAGGCTCTGCCGATAGGGGAAGCCAGGAAAACTAGACCAGAGGGGGAAAGGATGACTCCTTCCTGATACTCACCAGTTTGCTTCTTACTTGCTCTCTGTTCTGTCAGTGTCACCGGGTCTCACTTCTTCCCTCAGGAAACAGCAGCCCGTTCTCCACCAGCTGTGGACGAGCCTCCTCCTGCTCCACCTCAGAGTCTCCACCCACTGCGCTCTCTTTGGGGCGGGGAGCTTGAGCAGTGGGGCAGCACCTCTAACTTCTCAAGTTGAGTCATTACAACTTCTTCCCTCATTCCTCCAGCCCTCCAGCAGATTAAGAACCCTTTCTTGCAATCTCTGCTTCTGCGCCATCTCCGCATTCTCTTTCTGCTTTGTCAGTTCTTCAGTAACTAGTTACAGTTCCTTACATTCGGGTCTCCCAACGACAGTGACTGGTGTGATTTCTGTGCCCGACTAGACCCCCAACTAATACAAAAAAATAAAAATTAAAAATAAATCAGGCTGGATCATAAAGCGTCTTACAATACTGTTAAGAAGTTTGGACTTATTCTCAATAAAATGGCACTGAAGGGTTTTTAAATCAAGAAAGGAACAATGAGACTTGGGCTTGAGAAAACTTACCCCAGCTGCACTCTGGAGACTACATTGCAGGGGTCAGTACTAGAGGCATTTAGGAAGGGATTGCAGAAGTCCAGGTGAGACAGTGCCTTGAATTGAAGAAGTGAAAGTGTTGATTTAAAAAAAAAAAAAATGAAGTAGGAGCTACTGAGTAGTTCGGACCATCAGGACTTGATGCTGGGTCGGATAAAGGTAGGGAAGGAGGGAAAGAAATTCATTTCCTTTGGAAGTGACAAAGAGGAAGGTCTCAAGGTTGACAGTCTCTGGTGATGACAGGTGGGGAAGTAATTCAATTCATAGAAAAGAAGCTCAAACACTGAGGAGTAATGAGTTTAAGACAATGAAATGAATTTGATTTTGAACCGTGGTCTTTGGATTTTAGGACTTCTAGGGGTGGTTGGATTCAGAGAGCTGGAGATCAAGAGACGGAGATGTGATCTGGAGACAGAGATGTGGGAATTATCAAAATACATGGTACCGAGAGCCAGATGGAGTACCCAGGGAGAGAATGGAATAAAAAGAGATCTAAGGCTAAAATTCTAAGAACAAAAATGGAAGGATGTCACATGTGGTTCTCAGAGTAAACAGGTGTGTTCCTCTCCATTCCTGAATTTGAAAGATGCTAACGGCTCTGCTGAGATTTAGAGACCATTTGTGTGACGTCAGAACCTTGGGAAATTTATTACACAGTCTCCTTCTTTTGAGAGAGGCTTTATATGGTGTTTCCTGTCAGGCCACCGTGTCTCCCTGCATAGGGGACTCTAGTGAGGACTGCGCTGTGTGTTGGCGCTATACTAGGGGCCCAGCGCGGGGCACTCCTCGAGGAGGAATTGACGCAGTGTGCCCTAAAAGCATGCTGAGAACCTGAGACTCTCTGAGAGCGTATGAGACATGCTGAGATTGCTGAGATTGCAAGAAAGGCCCCTGCAAAGCAAGTGTCTCCTGTGTCACTTGATGAAGACATGACCCATAAGTGCTGATCCAACAGGAGACCCGTCTATCACCTTTACCAATTCCATCCCATTTCCCTTTGGGAGGACGTATGATAGAGAGTGGTTAAAGGCACAGGCGGGAGCCAACTCCTAAACATTGATCCCAGCTCTTGTACTTCCTAGTTATCTCAGCTCTAGCTGGTTATTTCCCTCCTCTAAATTTCAGATTATTCTTCTATAAAACAGAGAAAATGAGAGCAACCCAAATCATAAAAGAATTGTTGTTTAAATGAGACACTTTATCTAAAGCCCGGACATAAAGTGAGCATTCTCTGTCAGCTGTATGTGCTTCATACCAGTTTATTGCCTCCTTCCCAAAGTCATCCTGCATTACGAGCTCGAGCTCGGGGCTGATGCAAATTTAAATACTCCTTTGCAGTGAACACAGTGCCAAGCTTTGTTGATGGAGGGTTACTGCAGGAGGAGGGGATTTTCTCCCTGATTCCAGAGTGCTGCCTTATTTGCTTCTGGCTCCTGCCGCATGGAGGTCAGCGGGCACAGGTCTTAGGATATGCAGAGGTGCTCCGCCCCCGCTGCACACCCAGGATTTAGAGTCTCTTGTCAAGCTTGACCTGGACTGGTGAACACTTCCCATGGTCCTCCAGGACTGCCGGCACCTGACTCTCTCTGTGCCTGCCCGCACTCCCGAAGTCCTTGTACCAAGTCCTCCAGACACATACACTGCGTACCCTGGGGGCACACTGCCCTGCCGGTGAGCAGGATCCAGCTTCCTGTCTGCCTGGCAAATAAAGACTACCTCTCGCCTGGGAAAAACAACCACCGGCTCTGCTGGCCTGCAGGTGGCAACCACATCTTTTCCAGCAAACTCTGATTCCCAGTCTTAGGGAGGGCTCCCCGTTCCAATTCCGTTCTTCTTTGGATGGTTTATCCTTTAAAGTTCTACCTAGATCTTTTTAGTTGCTTCTCCATTATATTTAATACTTTTTATATTATACCTTCTATATTCAAATTAATGGTGATTTCTGTTTCCAGAATGGAACTTGACTGATGTGCTGTTTTTGATATCATTATTTTATTCGACACTTACTGAGTTCTTGCAGTGTGAGTGGCCCTGTGGTGCATACTGATGAAATTGCAATAAACAAGACGAAATTCCTGCCCTTATGGAACTTGCGTTCTCTAGGAAGACAGATGGGGATACCAGTGTAATGACGTGAGATGCCTGTCTCCAGAAGGCGGAAGATGCCCCTCACAAGTTTCATAAAGCTTTGAGATCAAATTCACATCTCCTTAACATTAGAAAAGTTGGTGTGAAAGGTCAACTAATTCAAATCTAGTTCATTCAGATGTTTTTATCATAATGTTTTCTTTTAATCATTGAAAAATCACATTGCTGGTGTGCCTGGGTGGCTCAGTTGGTTAAATGTCTGCCTTCCCAGCTCAGGTCAGGATGGCAGGATCCTGGGCAAGAGCCTCACATTGGGCTCCCTGCTCAGTGGGAAGCCTACTTCTTCCTCTCCCTTCCACTTTCCCTGCTTGTACTCTCTCTCCCTGTGTCAAATAAATAAATAAAATATTTTTAAAAATAAAATAAAAATCACATTGCTTTTGAGTGAGCTTGTCTTTACAAGTTCATTATGATATACATTTTAAATTTACAATTTTACTCTTATCCCAGTGCTTGGTTCTCTTCTCAGTCATCATGTGAGTGGCGGCATTCATTAGATACGCTGCTGCTCCTCGGCAGGTCGTTACTATTTTAAAGTTGCTTAGCAACAATTATTTAACATTCAGCTTCTATCAGCTTCTGCACTGAGATGTTTTGAAACCCTGAAAAGGGTGTACTGTTTCAGGTATTTAGCATTGAATGCCATTATTTCTTTGCTAAAATAGCAGTCTTAGCACAGTTTGTACAGAAATTACACATTTTTTTAAAGCCCCTAATAACTGCTGCCTGAGCCCAGCATTTCTACATTCCTATAAGACTTAGAGATATCCAGAGCACAAAACTAGTTGAAATAAGTAAATTTGTGTTTCAAATTCACTGATCCTGAGAGTGAAGATGCATTTCTTGATCAAATAAATTCTAAAAATGAAAAGGTGAAAAATGTGGTTATGCCAGATAAACTTAATCAGCCTCTTCAAATTGAATAGCTTTATATGAATCTAATTGACATTACAAAGGTCCTATAGTCTTTTGCCTATCAGGTCTCTTACTAAAGAATTAATTATAGACAAGAGAAGACACAAACGACCTCACCTGCCATTTACTGCAAAACCGAGTTTACTTGAAACACATCAACAGGGGCGCCTGGGTGGCTCAGTTGGTTAGGCGACTGCCTTCGGCTCAGGTCATGATCCCGGAGACCCGGGATCGAGTCCCATATAGGGCTCCCTGCTCAGTGGGAAGCCTGCTTCTCCCTCTCTCACTCCCCCTACTTGTGTTCCCTCTCTGGCTGTGTTTCTCTCTGTCAAATAAATAAATAAAAAAAAAAAGAAACACATCAACATAAAATAGTGCCAAGGGTAGAAAGTAAAGAGCTTTATAAAAAACAAAAGCAACAAGTGTAAACACAAAACTAACCCTTATCTTTACTTTCCTTCTCAAGCCAGTGTATTCCTGCAGTACATACTGAACACATTCATGAAACGCAGTGAATAAATCAAAACTGTAGAGAGTTGGATTACATACACACACACAAAAAGAGGGAAGCTAGTTATATTAAATGAAAGACCTGTGGTTGAATCTTAGTAAAATAAAATGATTATTTTCCTACTTTATTGAATATTGAGTGTGGGCACCTGTTGTTTTGTTTGTTTGTTTGTTTGTTTTTAATCCAACATCATACTTGATAGTGCAACACTCTCTTTTTAAACAAGGTCTAAGTCATATGTTGGGAGAGGAGAAGCCAAGAATAATAGTAAACATTCATAGAAACCTTCAAAATATAAAACACCGTCACCCAGGAACCCTAAAGAGCCCCATGTATCATTCCCAGTCCTAACATTGCTCCCTTAGAGATAACCATCCTCCTAATTTTTGTGACTGTTATTTTCTTGCTTTTCTTTATAGTTTTACTGCTAATACCTGCATTCATTACACTATTGTTTCACTTTGTCTGGTTTTGGACTTTGTACCGGTGGATTCATACTGTATGTGTTTAGATCTGCCTTTCTTTCCATCAGTATTGTAGTTATGAGAGGCTGTAGTTCATTCAGCTTCATTGCTCTCTAACTATACCATAACTTTTTATCCAGTCTATTTAAGGAACATTAGGATTGGTTCCGCCTTGGGGCTGCTAAAATCATTCTTCTATGAGCAATCTTATATAGTATCCTAATCTACAGATGCACAAAATTATCTAGTTTTCATATGTCAGTGATTGGGGGGGTTGTAAAGTAATATTAAATAACAATGATAGCAATAACAATGATAGAAAACTCTTTCCAGTATTATGTTCCAGATACTGTCATGAGCATTTCACATAGATTAACTCATTTAATCTTCACCCAAAAAATCTCATGGGGGCAGGAATTGGGAGTAAGAGAGAAAAAAAATCTTCCTCTTCTTATATATGAAGTCACATACTCAAGGTATTTGAAGTAAAAAGATGGGATTCAAATCCATGTAGCTGGCAACAGTCTGTGTTCAACCTCCTCATCCTAATGCAGTAGTATTTATACAGTTCAACATCTTCAAATTTGTTAGAGAATGTCAAACTGTTTTCCTAAGAAGTTATGCTAATTAACACTCTCATTAGCAAGATAAGAGAGTTTCTTTATTTCCTATCATTCTCAACACCTGTTATTGTCAGTTTCCTTAGTCAATTTGAAAGTTGTGTAATACGATCTCATTGTGATTTATACTTGCATTTCTCTACTACAGATGAAACAAAGGATTTTGTTTTGTTTACCATCTCGATTTCCTGATTTGTGAATTTCTTGTTCAAGGTTTTCCTCATTTTTTGTTGGACTTTGCATCTTATTGATATATAGGAGTTCTTTAGATGTGTGTATTATTTGAGCATTATCAGTGTGATACAACTATCTTCATATTCTGAGGCATGCATTTGCACTGTTTATTGCTTTTGATGGAAAGAGTAACTTGTTCATGCTTAGATATGTTCACTTTTTTCCTTTACAGCGAGATCAGTGTCTTTAAAAAATCCTCTCCTAGAGCACCAGGGTGGTTCAGTGGGTTAAGCATCTGACTTTAGATCTAGGGTCAGGTCAGGTCTCGATAACAGTGTTGTGAGTTCAACTCCCCCATTCGGCTCCATGATGGATGTGAAGCCTGTTTTTTAAAAAATACTCTCCTACCTCAATATTTTGAAGATATTCTTTATATTGTGTTTTTAAAGTGTCAAAACTTTGCCCTCTACCTTTTGATCTTTAAGAAACCTACAACCAATTCTAGGTACCCAAATTTTTTTTTTTCATAAAAATACCTAAATTTCTAAGAACCGTTTGTTGGAAAGCAGTCCTTTCTGTCCTGTAGGATGGTACCACCATTGCCACAAGCTAAGCCTCCATATAATAAAATGTTGTACTATCTTCATAACTATAGTTATAATGTATTTCAATATTTGGCAGGCAGAGAAAATTCTATTACATTCTTCTTAGTGTATTGGCTATTTTTGGTCCTTTCAACTTTTTTTTTTTGTGCCCGTTCCTAGTTTAATATTAGGAAGAAGATCTGTACATCACATATAGACTGGCAGCTCTGTGAACAACAGCTAACAGTAGCCATTCAGTGTGTATCTCTCAGTAGCTACATGTTTGACATCATGGCCTAACTTACTTTTATAATAACCTTATGTGTGGGAAGTATCATTATATCTACTTTATAGATGAAATTAAGCTCACTACTTTATGGATGAAATTAAATTCAGAAAGGCTAAGTAACATATTCAGGACTTGAGCCCAGGTCTGCCCTTTTCTAAACCCAGGGTTTTTTTGTTGTTATTGTTTTGTTTTTTGTTTTTTTATTGTTACTAAATTTGTTTTTTTTTTCCAGTGTTTCAAGATTCATTCCCCATTCCCCACACCCAGTGCTCCACGCTCTAGGTGTCCCCAGTACCCACCACCAGGCTCTCCCATCCCTCCACCCCCCTCCCTCCAAGTCCCTCAGTTTGTTTCTGTGTCCAAAGTCTCTGTTGTTTCGTTTCCCTCCCTAGATTACCCTAGTTCCCATTTACTTTCCTTCTCCCACTGTCCTCCAGTTTGCCCCTGGTGCACCGCAAGTAAGTGAAACCATGCAATACTTGACTTTCTCTTCTTGGCTTATTTCACTCAGCATAATCTCTTCCAGTCCAGTCCATGTTGCTACAAAAGTTGGATATTCATCCTTTCTGATGGAGGCATAGTATTCCATTGTATATATGTACCACATCTTCTTTATCCATTCATTTTTTGATGGGCACCTTGGCTCTTTCCACAGTTTGGCGATTGTGGCC
>PITA01028239.1:0-19722 GCA_004023965.1 Spilogale gracilis
CTAAGCAAAAAGGAATCAATAAAAAAGAAAGCTTGAACTTTAATAAAGAAGGAAAAAAATAGAGCAAGCAAAAATATGGGTAAATATGATCAGCTTTATTTCTCCTGTTGAGTTTTCTATACTGTGTTTGATGGTTGAAACAAAATTATAAACAGTCTGAGATGGTTCTAAATGTATGTAAAGGAAATAGTAAAGGTGATTATATTATAAACAAGGCATGGTAAAAAATGCAAACAGAGGTTAGATTTCTACTCTGCACAAGCAGATAAAATAACCACAAAAACAGACAATGTAAGCTATTTATATGTAAAGCAACACCTAGGACACTCATTAAAAATCCACACAAAAAAATGCACTCAAAAACAGTACTGATAAACCAAAAAGGAAATTCCAAAAACAAAAGAGTTTAAATAACCTACAGAAAGCAGGTAAAACAAAACAGAAAAATGAAAAAAAGAAGATAGAAGTAACAAGAAAACAAAGCCAAAATGACAGACTTAGGCTCTAACATATCAATAATTATATTAAATGTAAATGGCCTAAATATAGCAATTTAAAGATAGAAACTGGCAAAGTAGATTAAAAAAAATAATCCAACTATGCTGTCTACAAGAAAGTTAACATCAAATATAACAATATAGGCAGGCGGAAAGTAAAAAGACAGAAGAAGAAATAGCATGCAAACCTTATACAAATAGGTCAGAACTGGCTATATTAGTATCGGATAAAGTAGATTTCAGAGCAAAGAAAACTACCAGACAGATTAAGGACATGACATAATGAGAAAAGGTTCAATTCACCAAGAAAACATAGCAATTCTATATGTTTGTGCACAAAACAAGAGAACTTCAAAACACATAGAACAAACAAGGAAAAATTCGACAGCTACGTATAGAAGAATGAAACTAGACCATTCTCTTACATCACACACAAAGACAAACTTGAAATGGATGAAAGACCTCAACGTGAGGCAGGAATCCACCAAAATCCTGGAACAGAATGTAGACAGTAACCTCTTTGACACTGGCCACAGCAACTTCTTTCAAGACACGTCTCCAAAGGCAAAGGAGACAAAAGCGAAAATGAACTTTTTGGGACTTCATCAAAATAAAAAGCTTCTGCACAGCAAAGAAAACAGTCAACAAAACAAAGAGGCAACCCACGAAATGGGAGAGGATATTTGCAAATGACACTACAGACAAAGGGCTGATATCCAAGATCTATAAAGAACTACTCAAACTCAACACCCAAAAAGAAGATGAACACATGAAAAAAATGAGCAGGAGACATGAAGAGGCACTTCTCCATAGAAGATATACAAATGGCTAATAGACACATGAAAAAATGTTCATCATCACTAGCTATCAGGGAAATTCAAATCAAAACTAAACTGACATACCACCTTACACCAGTGAGAATGGCAAAAATTAACAAGACAGGAAACCAGTGTTGGCAAGGCTGCAGAGAAGGGGAACCCTCTTACACTGTTGGTCAGAATGTAATGGTGCAGCCGCAGAAAACAGTGTGCAGATTCCTTAAAAAATTAAAAATAGAGCTACCCTATGACCCTGCAATTGCACTACTGGGTATTTACCTCAAAGATACAGATGTAGTGAAAAGAAGGGCCATATGTACCCCAATGTTCATTGCAGCAATGGCTACAATTGCCAAAGTGTGGAAAAAGCCAAGGTGCCCTTCAACAGGTGAATGTATAAAGAAGTGTCGGGACGGTGCATGATCCGCCCCTCCTGCCATGCCCAAGCCACCAGAAACGTTGGTGGACGTACCCGTGAATGTGAATGAAAGTCCCTCCGGGCTTTCGCCACCAAGAATCTGGAAAGCCACGTACCTTGTGGGCCGGGGCAATATGTCCTTTGTGTCCCTGGGACATGTGCTTAGGGAAAGCGCTTATCCAAGACATATTGTTCCATTTAATCCTCCCCCTGGTAATCATATCTCTGTATCTCTTCTCTGTATTCCTTGATCCCTCTGCCTCAATGGTCTCAGCTTCTGTGAGTTTAAACAATCACTCTGTACCCTGCAGTAACAATACTAATCCTGTCTCTACGGTGAGTGCAAAAGCAGTTAAAGATTTAACTGCATAGCCCAACTTCCTCACTTTTGAATAATAAAAGACTGGGACCCTGACGGTCAAAAGAGACAAAGGCAGAGACAGAGGCAAAGGAAAAGGCAGAGGCAAAGGCAGAGAGACTGTGAAGTGAGAACCAGAGAAACAGAGAGCAAGAGAGACAGAAACAGAGAAAAAGGAGAACCAGAGAGAAAGAAGCAGAGCCAGAGAGCCTACAAAGTGAGAGAGGCCACAGAGCCAGAGAGCCCAGAGGCCAGAGCCCAGAGCCAAAGCCAGAGAGCCAGAGCCAGAGCTAGAGAGCCAAAGCTAGAGAGCCAGAGCTAGAGAGCCAGAGCCTGAGCCTGAGCCTGAGCCTGCTTCATAGGTCTCTCCTGACTGACCTCGGGTCTGTCAGCTTGCATCAGATCTCTGTGTCCGTGTCATTATTTCGCCTGCCAGACATCCCGTGATTCGGGACCCACATCTCTGCTGAGGCTGGTCCCCAACAAGAAGGTATGGTACATATATACAATGGAATACTACAGTTACATCAGAAAGGATGAATACCCAACTTTTGTAGCAACATGGACCAGACTGGAAGATATTATGCTGAGTGAAAGAGGCCAAATAGAGAAAATCAAGTATCACATGGTTTCACTTACTAGTGGTGCATAAGGAGTAATATAGACGTCAGTAGGAGAAAGAAAGGAAATGGTAAGTAAGGTAAATTGGGGAGGGAAATGAAACATAAGAGACTGGACTCAGAAACAAACTGAGGGTCTTGGAGGGGAGGGGGGTGGGGGTATGGCTGAGCCTGGTGGTGGGTACTGAGGGCAGTATTGCATGGAGCACTGGGTGTGGGGCATAAACAATGAATCTGGGAACACTGAAAATAAATAAATTAATTAAAGTTAAAAAACAGAAAATTTCAAGGAATCTACAAAAAAATCTCCACTAATAAATGAGTTTAGCAATGTGGTAGACTACAAAATGAATACACCAAAATCAGTTCTATTTCTACATATTAGTAATGAACAAACATGAACAAAATTAGAAATACATTACTATTTACAGTTGTTTGCAAAAAGAAAAGAAGGCATAAAGGAAAGGAAGGGAAAAGAAAGGAGAAAGTGAGGAAGGAAAGATGGAAGGGAGGGACAGAGGAAGGAAATCTTACAAAACTAAAAATACAGATGATAAAAAATTAAGGATCTAAATAAATTCATAGCCATAGCATATTCATGAGTTATAAGACTCAATATAATACTCTCTGATACATATATTTGTTTCAAATTATTTCAATTTATATCAAAATCCCTGCAAGATATTTGCAGATTTCACAAGATTTTAAAAATGCATATAAAAAAAAGAATAAAACAATTTTGAAAAAAGTGTAAGAAATGATCATACCATATTTCAGTTCTTACTGAAAAGATTTAGTAAGAATGACTGTGTGGTATCAGTAGAGGGCTTAACATACAGATCAATGGACTAAAATAAAGAACCCATTACTAGACCCACAGATGTGTGGCCAACTTATTTTCACAAAAGTGCAAAAATTTAATAAATAAAGGATAATCTTAACAAATAGGGCCACAGCAATTAAATATATAAAAAGTCAACCTAAATCTTGTAAAAGATACTCAAAAAGGATCACCGATTTAAATGAAAAATGTAAAACTGTTAACTTTTAAAGAAAACATAGAAAAATCCTCATAACCTTGGGCGTATCTTTTCACTTTCTTATACTAACCTTTCATGCACCAAGATTTTAATTTTGACAAATCCAATTTATTTTTTGTTTCAGTACTTCTACTTTAGATGTCATATCTAAGAAAACATTGCCTAATCCAAAGTCACAAACATATACCACATGTTTTCTTTTAAGATTTATATAGTTCCAGCAGTTAAATTTAGTTGACACATTTTGAGCTAAATTTGGTACATGGTAGGAGGTATGGTAGATATCCAATTGTCCCAGAATTGCTTATTAAAAACATATCCTTACTTATCTTGGTACCTTTATCAAAAAGAAATTGACCAATAATTTGTATATTTCTAGATTCTCAAATCTAATCCATGGATTGATCCATATGTCTAATCTAATGTCAGTATCATACATTCTTGACTACTGTACCAAGTCTTCCAACATTTTTTTCAAGATTCATTTTTCTAAAAAAGCCAGCAAGAAGTTTGATAGGAATTGCATTGAATCCACAGATTCATTTGGAGAGTATTCTCATTTTAATAATGAGACTAAATCTTTGAATCCATGGACATGGGACACTTTTCCATTTCTTTAGGTATTATTCATTTTTTTACTGAGGTATAATTGGTATATATTAGTTTCAGGTATACAACATAATGATTCAATATTTGTATATATTGTGAAATAATCACTACAATAAGTGTAGTTAATATCCATCACTACATATAGTTACAAAATGATGTAGAGTTTTAAAATCTGCAAATAAATTAATTTCCTCTTCATTTTTGAAATATAGTGTTGCTGGATATAGAATTCTTGGTTGAGTCTTTTTTCTTTCAGTATTCTGAATGTGCCATCCTACTGTCTTCTATCCTTTATGATGTGTATAGATAAATCAGCTGTTAATCTGAGGTTCCTCTGTATTTTACTGTTTTGAAAATTCATTCTGTATTTGGCATTCAATATTTTGATTATGAAGGTTTTTTTAAGTTTGATTTTAATTAGTTAACATACAGTTTACGTTAGTTTCAGGTGTACAATATAGTGAGTCCATACACAAACTCCATACACTAGCTGGTACTCATCATGAAAGGTATCCTCCTTAATCCCCATCACCTAATTAACACACCACTCCCCACCTCACCTCTGTTGACCATAAGTTTATTCCACATAACTGAGTCTATTTCTTGCTTTACTCTCTTTTCCCTTTATTTGTTTTGTTTCTTAAATTCACATATGAGTGAAACCACATGGTATTTGTCTTTCTCTGACCTAATTCACTTAGCATTATACTCTCTAGCTCCATCCATGTCATTGCAAATGGCAAGAATTCATTCTTTTTAATGGCTGAATAATATTCCATGATCTATATCAATATATAATAGTAATATATAATATAAATACATATGTATTATATATAATATAAAACATATAAATAAAAAACTATATATCTTTTTTTATGTATTCATCAATTGACTATGAAGTATTGATCCCTTTGAGTTTCCCTTACTTGTAGTTCATTGAGCTTTTTGGATATGTAGATTAATGTTTTTCATCAACTTTGGGGAGTTTTCACCCATTATACTTCAAATATTCTTTCTTCCCCTTTTTCTTCTCTCTTTCTAGGACACCCATTTTACACATGTTGATGTATTTGTTGGTGTCTCACAGGTCTCTGAGACTTAGTATTTCATTTCATTTTTTTAAATTCTTCAGATTAGATAATTTCAATTTATATTCCGATTCCTAGTTTTTTTTATTATTATTTCAGTTACTATAATTTGCAACTCCATTACTTGTTTCCTTTTTGAAATACCTCTTTTGGGCACCTGGGTGGCTCAGTTGGTTAAGCCACTGCCTTCGGCTCAGGTAATGATCCTGGAGACCCAGGATCGAGTCCCACATCGGGCTCCCTGCTCAGCGGGAAGCCTGCTTCTCCCTCTCTCACGCCCCCTGCTTGTGTTCCATCTCTGGCTGTGTTTCTCTCTGTCAAATAAATAAAATCTTAAAAAAAACAAAAGAAAGAAATACCTCTTTATTCAGTATTTAGTGAGACATCATTCTTATATTTTATTTCTATAGCTATGGATTATCCTTAGTTCATTGGACCTATATAAATTCCATGTGTATGTGCTTCCTCAGAATAGTTTCATTTGATTTTTTTATGTGTGTATTGGCAATACTCTCTTTTTCACTGCATGTTTTGTATATTTTTGTTCAAAAGTGGACACTTTATATAATATAATGTGACAACTCTGAAAAATCATATTCTCCTTCCCCTAGGTTTGATTTTATTATTGTTTATTTATTTAGTAACTTTAATCAATTAATCCTATAAAGTCTGTATTCTTTGTGGCCAGTGAAATAGCTGTTTGATTACTTAGTTTTCAGCTAATGATGGAATAGAGATTTCTTTAAATGCATGGTACTAATAAGTCTCCTAAGCTCTGTCAACAAGTTCTTTGTATACGTTGGGGTAAATTTTCAACAGTCAGCCAGGCACTTTACTATTTTTCTTTGGCATTCCTGTTTGCACCCAGCCTCGAGGTCAATCAAAGGTGAAAATCAAAGGTGAAAAGGGCCTTCTCAGCTCTTTCCTAAGCATGTGCTTATCCTTAAATGTGCTTTCTAGATATTTTCAAGGGCCCTAAAGGCATCTAATTCCCTAGATTTCCTTTTAGTCTTTTGGTTAGTTTGGTGTGTTCCCCAAATGTCATCCTTGGCTCAGGCAGCTCCAAGCTTAAGCAATTACTTCTAAAATTTTCAACGTCTAAAACATAGAATTCAATAGCAAAAAACCCAAACAACACAATTTTAAAAATGGGCAGAGGATCTGAATAGACATTTTTTCAAAAGAAGGCATATAGATGGACAACAGTGTTAAAATACACTCCACATGATCAATCTATCAGGGAAATGCAAATCAAAGTCACAGTGATATATTACCTCACACCTGTTAGCCTGTTAGAATAGCTCTTATCTAAAAAAAGAAGAAAAGAAAAAGAAATAAGAAATGTTAGCAAGAATGTGAAAAAAAAAGGAAAACCGTATGCACTGTGGGTGGGAACATAATTTGTTGCAGTCATTATGGAAAACAGTATGGAAATTCCTCAAAAAATTAAAAATGGAATTACCATATGATCCAGCAATTCAACATCTGAGTATTTATCCAAAAACAAAAACAAAAATACTAACTTGAAAATGTATCTGTATTTCCATGATCATGGCAGCATTGTTTACAACAGCCAAGACATGGAAGCAACCCAAATGTCCATCAATAGATGAAGAGATGGAAAATTTGCTATATACATATATACAGTGGTGTATTATTGAGCCATCAAAAATGATATCTTGTATTTGTGTCAACATGGATGGACCTAGAGGATATTATGTAAAGTGAAATAAGTAAGACACAGAAAAATAATTCCATACGATCTCTCTGATATGTGGAATTTGAACAACAACAAAAAAGCTCGTGGATACAGAGAACAGGTGGAGGTCAGAGGCAGAGGGAAGAAACAAGTGAAAGGAGTCAAAAGATACAAAGAAAAAAATACAAAAATAAAACAATTATGATGGCACCAAGGAAAAATGGAAATGGGAGTCATAGGGAAAACATTTTTTTCGACAAATCCTCCCAGGGAAAAGGCTTTATAGACTGGGAAAGCTCTGGATTATGTCTGCTAAAGATAACTTTGCAAGAAGGGTTTTCTAAAGAACCACGAGATGAACAAATAATGACCATTCTCTGGAACTGAGACTATAAAGGAACTTTAATGCTGTTCTGTTCCCTTCAGTGCTGGTAGGCTAATGTCTTTCGTTATGATTGCAGACTAACGTTTTCAAGGCTACTGGGCAGATGTAGATGGAGATAGGGGAACAGAAATAGGGCAAGTTACAAATTTCACTGTTAATACCAAGATGCAGTTGATTTTCTAGAATAAATGTTCCCCCAGACATCTATAAGTCTCTGATTAATTACCAAAATTTTCAAAAAAAGTTGTTTTGGGGAAAAAAATGTTCACTTTTATTTTTTATTTTTTGAAGGAAAGAATCTTTAGGGGTTCCTTATTCTACATTCTCAGTTATATCCTTCAGCACTCATATTTGACAAAGTTTGTCATACAGTTCTGACACATAGTCCTGGGTCAGCACCACCATTCAGAAAGTTCCTACTAAGATGAAGTCTGGATATAAGTATACATCCTTTTCCTCTCAAATTAAAAAAAAAATAGGTGAAGAAATGTGTCAAGGCATACATTCACATTTATAACAAAAAGCAAATATGAAAGGAGATAACATAAATAAATTGGGATCTGAAACAGAAATGAACAAGAAATAAAGACTTGCCAGAGTCTACAAAGTGCAAATCTAAGTCAACATAGAGGAAGCTGACACAGAACCCAAAACAGCTTACAAATTAAAAGGAGCAGCTAACTGTGACTATAAAAGTATAGATGGTGTTAAAAACAGAGGACTGGAACAAAGTATAAGAATCATTTAAGGGCGCCTGGGTGGCTCAGTGGGTTAAAGCCTCTGCCTTCGGCTCAGGTCATGATCCTGGGGTCCTGGGATTGAGGCCCGCATCCGGCTCTCTGCTCAGCGGGGAGCCTGTTTCCTCCACTCTCTCTGCCTGCCTATCTGCCTGCTTGTGATCTCGCTCTGTATCAAATAAATTAAATAAAATCTTAAAAAAAAGAATCATTTAAATGCCCCCAAATACTCACATGCACATCTGGCAGTTGCTCCTTCCTGCCTTTTGGAATACTAGAATTCTCTGAACTTTGTATGAGAGACACACGTACAGCCACAACACAGGTAATATACTGAAAAGAGACATGGGGTTAAGAGTGCTTGACAGCCTGGGTGGCTGGCTCAGTAGGTTAAAGCCTCTGCCTTCAGTTCAGGTCATTATACCAGGGTCCTGGGATCGAGGCCCATTTCGGGCTCTCTGCTCAGCGGGGAGCCTACTTCGTCCTCTCTCTTTGCCTGCCTCTCTGCGTGCTTGTGATCGCTCTCTCTCTGTCAAATAAGTAAAATCAAAAAAAAAAAAAAAAGAGTGCTTGACCTGTCTAACCCCTGTCCCTTCTTGGCTCCCAAAACTTGGTCAGGCTCATACTGCCCAGTCTGCATAATAGTACTTTCTCTAGGCAAAATGATCATCCTCAAGAAACAATCTAAAAATACTAGGATCCCCAAAATGTCTTCCCAGCCAGATTATGATACAGTGAAGTCCACTCCACCATAATCACTTAGATATTTGGACACACCCACCATTCTTATCAAGGATCAGTTCTCATTATGGGAAAGCCTTTAACATGAAAACCAGAAAGCAAAATAAGCAAAGAGACTTTGAATAAACAGACACTACAGGGACATGAACACTTTCAAAACTTTTAAAAAAATACCTTCAGAGATGGAAGTTACTGCATCAATGTAAAAAGACTAAGTTTCAACAGGAAGCATACCACCACCAAAGAAGAGAATACAAAAGAAAGCTCCTGGAAATTGGAACACAGGAATATAGAAGATAAAGAAACAACAAAATTCTGAGAAAAGATTTAGTTTATTCCCAGCCAAACTATCTACCAAGTACAAGAAAAAAGTAAAATCACACAAGACCTTGAAAACATGTTCTTTTATGCTCCTTTTCCCAGACTGCTACTGATGGACATCACCCACCAGAATGAGAACAGAAACCTATAAAGATGACATGGGTCCCTGAAAAGAACATAACTAGAGAACAGCAAGAGGACTTCTCTACTTGATCATTGTAGTACAGTAAAAAAGCAATACACACATATATACACAATCTTTGTTCCATGTTCCTGAAATTACACAGAATTTCAAAAAAGTTTGCAATTTCCTGAGTGATAGGAATGACTTCATTATGTTAATGAAGTACTTAAGGCAAAAGTGGGGGATTCCCTGAAAAGTTTTAGGGTGGGGTCATCAGAGAAAAACCTAGATGAGATTAAAGGGCTGGAACTTTCAGTTCAACCTTCACGGAGGGGTGGAGGTGCTGGAAATTGAGTTCAATAATGTAACAAATAATATAATCAAGCATTCTACAAAATGGAGTTTTATTAAAAATTCTGGACAACAAAGCTTGGGAGAGCTTCCTGGTTGGTGTACCACAATGCAGCACTATCTGGCTTCTGTGCTTGGGACCCTCCCAGACCTTGCCCGATATACCATTATCTGTCTTCTCATTTGTCTTCTCTGTAATAACGCATGTTCCTAACCTGTATGTGTTGTTCTACTGAATTAGCAAGTCTGAGGGGGTTTTAGAAAGCCCTGAATTTTGTCAACCAGGCAGAAGTTCTGATAGCCTAGAGACTCCACTTGGGCTGGCATCTAAAGGAAAAGTAGTCTTGCTGGGCTCTGTGTACTTTATCTTGTCAGATCTGATGCTAACTCTGGGTACTTGGGGTGAGAATTAAATTGAATTGTAGGATACTGAGTTGCTATCAGAGATTTGTTGACAGAACCCAATGGTAAAAGAAAATACCAGTTTGACAACTGTGCAGCAGACATAGGGAACAACCAATTTAGTTTCAACTCGGAAGACAAAATGCTTTAAAAGATACATCTCTAGGAGCCAGAAAAAGACAAAAATACATGTGTCTGAACATAAGAACAATTTTGACTTCTAAAAAGTAGGGGATGAAACTGATTTTTTTTCTTTTTTTTTTTAAAGATTTTATGTTTTCCTGCTTTGTCGAAGATTATTTGACCACAGAGTTGAGGGTCCATATCTGGACTCTCTACTCTGTTCCATTGCTCTATGTGTCTGTTTTTGTGCCAATACCATGCTATCTCGGTGATCACAGCTTCGTGATAAAGCTTGAAATCAGGAATATGATGCCCCCAGCCTTGATTTTCTTTATCAACATTTCCTTAGCAATTTGGGGTCTTTTCTGGTTCCATACAAATTTTAGGATTGTTTGTTCCAAATGTGGTCCATATATACAATGGAATATTATGCCTCCATCAGAAAGGATAAATACCCAACGCACACTTGCATCAACATGGATGGGACTGGAGGAGATTATGCTGAATGAAATAAGTCAAGCAGAAGTTCAATTATCATATCATTTCACTTGCTTGTGGAACATAAGGAATAACATAGAGGACTTTAGGAGAAGGAAAGGAAAAGTGAATTGGGGGAAATAAGAGGGGGAGATGAACCATGAGAGACTGGAATCTGAGAAACAAACAGGGTTTTAGAGGGGAGAGTTTGAGGGAAGGGGTGAGCCTGATGGTGGGTATTAAGGAGGGCATATATTGCATGGAGCACTGGGTGTTGCATATAAACAATGAATCTTGGAACACTGCATCAAAAACTAATGATGTATTTTATGGTAAATAACATAACACAACAAAAAATGAATCCAGGGTTCCCATTTTTAGATAGGGGCATTTACTCATTTCACAGTAGTGATTATGGAGAAGACTGGGCTTGTTTCTTTCATCAAAATGTGTTGCCATTTTCCCCACAGCATTTTTCTGTGTTTGTTAAAACCATTTCTATATATTACTGGAGTGTTCAAATTTCTTTGCTTCATTTTTCCCCTTCAAGGTTTGAAAATTTTATAATTTTCTAAGGTGATTATTTAAAATTTTTGAGATATATATTTAAAGAGAGTACAGGAGAGATCTGGGTTACAGATTGTTATAAATATTTCAGATATTGTTGTTGCTTAACACTTTAGGCTTAATGGGAATTTTTTCTGGCTCTGACTACTTGTATCTCTTTTACCCCACTTATAAGGATTTGGCTGGGTTTGAGATGTTTTTGTTTTTGCCTAACTGGAATGCACTCCTAGCAATTCTTTCACATAGTTTGTGGGTGGTGAACATTGAATCCTTGATACGTAAAAACTTTTTTTTTCTTTTCTACTTAACTTTGTAGAGATTTGGGGGATAATAATCAGTTTGTCATCTGAGCTTTGGCATTATAGTCCACTGTCTTTTCAAATCCCAGGTTTTTCTTGTAAGATGACATATGTCATTTTGGCAATCATCCTTTGGCAAATTATTTTCATCTGTTCTGAATGAATCAAAGATTTTTTTTCTCATACCTGCTGAGTTGAAATTGAAGTGTTCAGTGTGACTTTTTCATCTGTTTTCATGTTGTCCTTGAACTCTAGAAGCTTTTTAAAAAATCATTTTTTTATTAATCTTACTTCCCATTTGTTCAGTTATCTCTTTCTGAGATATATAGTACACTCAAGTCAGAAGTAATTCTATTACCTACTGTCAATCAGTGATGTCCAAACACAATTTCCCACTGACAAATTTCTTGATAAAAAAGGATCCAGGTCTGGAGAGGGAGATATACTATAATCCTAGAGCATTTCATTTTATTTTGTGCCAGAAACAGAGAAAACACCCATGATCACAGAAACTACACCAAAAAGACAGGGGAGTCAACCTGACAATTTGAGCATTATAAACAATAACTGCAATGAAATAAACACATCAAATACTCCCCAAATAATTCAAAATGGTAATAAAATCTCATTGGTCACCTATTTAAATATCTTGAATATTGTATATTTATTAAAAATCTCCAAACCTGAGTTTAAGTCCCAAAGCTTCTCTGCCTACACAAGAATATCATAATAGAATACACTGTTCACGTGACCAGTGGAGAGACAAAAATAAGGTGTGTGACAATGTTTGAAAACCTTCAAGTTATATACATACAGATGATGACATTTTAAGGTTCTTTTCATATTCAGACATTGACATATACACCCAGAACCAAACCATCAAAGCTACCTATTAGTAGGGGAACCAGGCCCTGGATTCCACCCACCTCAGGTCATACCCACAGTCTTTTCCAGATTTCCTGACAGATACAAAGATAATGTCAGAAGCAGACTTATTTTCCTTCAAAAGGAAGATTTCTGAAATCAGTGCAATCTTTCCAATCTACCAAAAGCTACAACATGTATCCCATCTTGCTATTCATTTCCTTGTTTGAGATCAAGTTTCAACACTTTATAAGCTTTTCTCTTTAATTTGGTGTTTTTAAAGTGATATTTGGAAAAATACAGGAAGCCAGTGGAAAGATGGTTTGTGATGAGACATCAGTGACCAGCTGCTCCTGGCTGATGCAAACCACCACTGGAAAGGAAACAAATTTCCTGTCATGAATATTCTCTTTCAGCTTTTAATTTAATCCACTGCCCATAACTTTCCCTGTCAAAGACAATGAAGGTGCCATCTGTATGCTGCTGTTTTAATACACACCGAACAGCTACTGACAAAGGATCATCGGGGCCATGATCATTCCATTAATTGCTCCATACACAGGAAGAAGATGAGGGGTCCAACCGTCTTGATTCTCGCTAAGGGAAATAAGCTAAGAAGAAATTCCCCGTGGCTGTGGACCATCTTCCAATTCAACACCAGCTTACATAGAGATGCATTAAATGCCTCTCTCATTTTTGGGACACTAAGTCAATACATATCACTCCCTGGCCTAACGACTTTGAGAAAAAAAAGCCTCTGATGCAGTTTGTTTACTCTGGAGCAATACGATACACAACTACTAATATAAAGAACAAGGAAGCCTCAAGGCCATATTTAGAGAAAGTCTCCTGCTTTAATTATCTATACAACCTGCTCTTTACCTAACTTAAAAAAAAATAGCATCTCCTGACTTCCAGCTGTCTCAGGATATACCCCTGAAAATTAACCAGAAATGTTTGAATGCTTGCAGATATTAAGATTTTATGTGATCTATTTTTAATCAACCTTCCTATTATTCTTTGGTTTTCATCAAATAGAATTTTATTGAGCCTCAATCTATAGATATTTTAGGCAAATATAAAATATTGCCCTAAGTGATTCAGTAACAGTTTGCAGAGTATAGCTATACTATTTAATGAAAAATCTAAAAGTAACACTTTTAGTTTAAAAAAAAAACTCTGTAGAGAACTTTTCAAATGTGTTTTTAAGTATTTTTAAAGCTTTGGCCAATTCATAAAAATAGACACATAGATCAATGAAACAGAACTGAAAACTCAGAAATGATCCTACAATTACATGAACAATTAATCTTCAAAAAAAGCAGGAAAGAATATGGGCATCTAGGTGGTGCAGTCAATGAAGGCTCTGACTCTTGGTTTTGGCTCAGGTAGTGATCTCATGGTCATGAGACTGAGTCTTATGCTGTGCTCCAGGCATAGCTTAGTGTCTGCTTAGAGTTTCTACCTCCCTTTCCCTCTTCCTCTCCCCCAGCTCTCTTTTTTTCCTCTTTATTAAATAAATAAATAAATATTTAAAAAAGAAAAAGCAGGAAAGAATAGCCAATGGAAAAAAGACAGTCTCCTCAACAAATGGTAGTGGGAAAACTGGACAGTCACATGCAAAAGAATAAAACTGGACCACTTTCTTACACCATACACAAAAATAAATTCAAAATGGATGAAAGGCTTAATATGAGACAAGAAACCATCAAAATCCTAGAGGAGAACACAGGCAGAAACCTCTTGGGCATTAGTATAGCAATGTCTTACTACATACATCTCCTGAGGCAAGGGAAACAAAAGCAAAAATGAACAATTAGGACCTCGTCAAAATTAAAGGCTTCTGCACAGCAAAGGAAACATTCAACAAAATTGAAGGGCAACCTATGGAATGGGAGAAGATATTTGCAAATGACATAGCTGATAAAGGGTAAGTATCCAAAATCTATAAAGTACTTACTAAACTCAACACCCAATAAACTAATAATCCAGGTTAAGAAATGGGCAGAAGACATTTGCCTGTGAACAGACATTTTTCCAAAGAAGATATCCAGATGGCTAAGAGACACATGAAAAGATGGTCAATATTACTCATCGTTAGGGAAATGGAAATCAAAATTAGAACGAGATACAAAATTACACCTGTCAGAATGGTTAAATGCACAAACACAAGAACCAACAGATGTTGGCAAGGATATGGAGAAAGGGGAACCCTCTTACATTGTTGGTGGGAATGCAAGTTGCTATAGCCACATTGGAAAACAGTACAGAGGTTCCTCAAAAAGTTAAAAATAGAACTACCTTATGGTCTAGCAATTTCACTACTAGGTGTTTACATAAGGAATACAAACATGCTAATTCAAAGGGATAAATACACCCCAAAGATTATAGCAGCATTATAGACAATAGCCATATTATGGAAACAACCAGAGTCCATCAAATGATGAATGGATAAAGAAAAGGGGTATGTATGGGTGCCTGGGTGGCTCAGTTGGTTAAGCAACTGCCTTTGGCTCAGGTCATGACCTCAGAGCCCTGGGATAGAGTCCGCATTGGGTTCCCTGCTCCGTAGGGTGTCTGCTTCTCCCTCTCACTTTCCTCCTATCATGCTCTTTCTCTCTCATTCTCTCTCTCTCTCTAATAAATATTTTTAAAAGTGGTGTGTGTGTATGTGTATATATATATATATATATATATATATATACACATTTCACATATATACATATTATAATATATATACATACACACAATGAGATATTACTGAGCCATAAAGAAGAATAAAATCTTGCCATTTGCAATGACATGGATGAAGCTAGAGAATATTATAAGTGAAATAAGTTAGTCAGAGAAAGACAAATACCATATGATTTCAGTCATATGTGGAATTTAAAAAACAAAACAGATGAGCAAAGGGTTGATAGGCAAACCAAGAAAGAGACCCTTAATTATACAGAACAAACTGATGGTCACCAGAGGGGAGGTGGATGGGGGGATGGGTGAAGTAGGTGCTAGGGATTAAGTAGAACACTTGTGATGAACACCAAGTATTGTATAGAAGTGTTTAATCACTATATTGTACACCTGAAAGTAATATCACACTGTATGTTAACTAACTGGAATTTAAATAAAAACTTTTTTAAAAAAAGAAGAAAAGCTTTGGCCAATTAATTTTTAACACCCATAAAACACTTCATTTAACATATAAGCTATGAATATAAATTAAAGATTTTTCAAGCTTACATACTAAAAAGTACATTACCTCATTACAGGCTTTCTTAGAAAAGAATTTAGAAAGGTTTTGTGTTGCTTAGGACACGTCGGGGAAATTTATTTTGATTTTCTTCAGTATCAGATTATAAGCATCCAAAAGAAAGATACAAACAGGAAATCCATCCCCTTCTCACTTAAGATCACCAACCTTCATCAAGAGACCCTACTCTCAGGTACACCCACTCATCCTTAATAAATCCATCTGGAAAATAAAAATACCCCTACAGAAAATTTTCAAATAATAGTGCTTTAATCTTAATAGGAGTCCAAAATATTCAATAAGGTAATAGTGTTGTTAGAGTAAATGCATCATTTTCTACAGTGACTACCTTATAAGAAAACATTTATTTACATTTAAATAAATTGTATATATAAGAAGTATGAGAAAATGCTTATTATCTCATTCTTTTAAAGTCAAAGGTGTTGCCAAGGAACAGGGAATTATAACTTTTAATTGTATTTTTTTAGACAGTACCTTTCAAGCATTTATTCAATAAATCACAAAAAGCCACCTGAAGGACATGATCATACACCATTCTGAGAAGCTGCACTGATCTAAGAAAAGGACAGAAACAACTTTATCCAAGTGTTCACTGCTCCATTTAAAGGAGCCAATTAAATACCAAAATGTATTATATTAGTATCAACATGGACTTGTGAATCAAACAATGGATTAAACATATAAAACACCATATTTATGCCATTTACTGAGTTGCTGGTAATATCCTGTAAGTTTCTAGTTGAGGTTAGCGTAAACATATCTATTTATTTCTCCTTTCCCTCTAAGACCGCTAGAATTAAAATAAAGGAGTGGAGTGAAATTGTATAAATGCCCCCAAACAAATAGAATAGGAAATGTGATCACAAAAAGGTAAAACATTTCAGTATATCACATACAGAGAGAACATGTACAGGGAGCCTTAGTATCTGCAAATGTAGAGTAAAGGAAGCCCTACGCTAAATACTGGTGCAGGGTGAGAGGAGCCCATATGCTTGATGGAACCTGGAACCTCACTGAGTTCAGAAGTGAACTGAAGGAGGCAGAGAGGAAGGAGTGGAGCTAACATGGGTGAAGTGACAAGAGAGCTTTAGAAGAGAGGGTGTCGATTCCCTTCTGAGAATAAGCAACAGCCAGGGTTTCTTCTCATTCCACTGAGTCAAAATTCAAAAAAATAAAAGATGAATTGGTTAGAACTGTGTCATCTAACATGGTAGCCACCACCAAAATGTAGCTAACGAGTCCCTGATATGTGACCAGTGTGGAGATGGGCTATGAGTGTAACACACACACTGTATTTCTAAGACTTAGACCTCCCCTCCCCCTGAAATGTAAACCATGTCAGTAACAATGTTTCTACATTGACTATGTGTTGAAATTTTAATAACTAGATAAATTTCATTAAATACAATCTTATTAAAATTAATTATGTCTACATCGTTTTATTTTTTTAAGTGTGACCACTAAAAAAACTAAAATTACATCTGTAGCTGCCATTGTATTTCTATTGGATAGCACTGAATTAGAGAACAAAAAAGCTAAGGTGACAAGAGATGATCGTGACACAAAGCATCCAGCCCTTTGGAAGTTAGCGTCTTCAAAAAAATGTAACAGTTCTCACACAAGACCTAAAACCACAGCTGACACTAAATCTTACCCTCAAATACAACAGTTACATCAATGTTTCTCTTTCTCTTCCCTAATTTTAAAATATGAAATCTAAGAATCAAAAGGTATTTTAGGAAAGCTTGCCAAACAAATCATAAAAATAAACAGAAAAACAAATAAATGAACAAAATTTAAAGAAAAAGAAAAAATTATCTTAGAAGTATTCAGTTTGAAACAAATGAATTTAAAAAATAAAGAAATAAATGATAACCTTAAACTGATATCTTCTGAGAAAGGAGGTCAAGTGTATAATGAACAGAGGAAATAAATAGCATGGTTAAAGACTTGAAAAAAGAAAGGAATGATAAGATTTGGTGAAGAGTATAAATAAGAACATCTAAAATTGACACCAGGATAGCTGATAACAGAAACACTCAAACAGAAGGAATTATAGGCTCAGAAAAAAATGGCTTTCCAGAAAGTATAGTTTACATTGTCACAAAATTGTGAAGGGAGCTTAAAAAAAATCAAGATACAACAGAATGGGAGGAGGAGCAAGAAGGTGGAGTAGGAGCCCATTTCGTTGGGTCCCAGGAATTCAGCTAGATGTTACCAAACCATTCTGAATACCTACAAACTCAACAGGAGATCAAAGAAAAGAGGAGCAGCAATTATAGGCAAAGAAAACTGGCCATTTTCTGGAAAGTAAGTCATGTGAAGTGAATCCGAGGTGATATATGGGAAGATAGACCTCAGGGGGAGGGGCTGGCTCCCAGGCAGTGGTAGAGCAGTGGAACACAAAATTAGAACTTCTACAAGTATGCTCCACTGAGGGACGTGCTCCAGAGACTAAATGGGCGGGGGTGGAGATCTCATGGGGACAGTGTGGTCTCAGGACCCATGGGGTCACAAAAAGACCAGGGGTGCCTGAGTGGGGCTGAGTTCCCAAGTACTGGAACAGAGAAGTTGGCTGCAGAGACGGAGGTGAGGAGTGGGCTCTCAGCTTGGGGTTACTTTAAACCATGATCCAAGGCACAGTCAGGCCACTGCATTTCAAATAGGGAGCCCCTCACAGGTGGCAGATCCAGGGAGAACCCCTCCTTCCCCCTCTTGGAGGAGCAGCATGGGAGCATGCTGTAGGAATCTTCTAGGTTTGGAGACTCCAACTGGGGCCATGTGCCAGAGATAGAAGCATGCAGTCACAGGCCAGGTGAACATGAAGTGCAGAAGACAACGAGGGAGAGGGGACTGATTGACTGCTTTCCTCTGAGGGTTCACTGAGGCATGGGGCCCCAAGCTCTGGGCTCCTCCAGACGGGTGATTGGGAGACCGCCATTTTCATTCTCCTCCTCTAAAGCTATATGGAAAGCATTCAGGGAACAAAAGCTACAGAGGGCAAAACTGAGCAGATTACATAGGCTGGACCCTGGCAAGGGTGGTGCAATTCCGCCTCCTGCAAAGACATTTGAGAATCACTGCAACAGTCCCCTTCTCCAAAAGATCAGCAAGAACATCCAGACAAAACAAGTTCACTGATCAATGAGAACCTCAGAACTCCAGAGCTAGGGGAATGAATGCAGCCCATAGAATTCATGGCTTTTATCCCATTATTTTTTAAACTTTCAAAATTAATTTAATTTTATTTTTTCTTTACTCTATTTTTAATTTTTTCCTTCCTTATTTTAACCTCTTTTTATCTTATCAATAACTTTTTAAAAACCTTTTTTAATTTCCATTATTATAGTCATATGCTAACCCTTCATTGTAGTCAACCTTATTTTTTTGTCTACATATAAGTTTTTCTTTCTTTAAAATTTTGGGATACAGTTTCTTCTAACAGATCAAAATATACCCTAAATCTAGCCTATGGCTTTGTTCTAGTCTCCAGCCTGGTCACATTGTCTCCTATTTTTTTTTCTTTTCCTTTTTTTCTTTTTTCAACCAACTTCTTACATATGAATTCCTTTCTTAGAATCTTTTTAAATTTTCATCTTTAAGTCATATCCCATCTGTTCATCATATTTACCATTATTTTTGTATATACATTAAGTTTTTCTTTCTTTAAAATTTGGGAAGGCAGTTTCTTCTAACAGACAAAAATACACCCAAAATCAAGTGTGTGGCTCTGTTCTAATCATATGTATATATTTTTCTCTCTTTTTTCTTTCTCCTTTCTTCTCCTCACAGTTGCAGGTCTCTTCTCATTTGGTTAATGTATATTTTTCTGGGGTCTTTGCTACTCTTTTAGTATTTTGTTCTCTCATTCATCTATTCTTACCTGGTAGAAAAACTCACCTCAAAAAAAAAA
>PITA01028240.1:0-19688 GCA_004023965.1 Spilogale gracilis
ACCAATGGAGTAAATCACTGTGTGACTCATGCTTGCTGTTTGAAATGCATATAAACCCCGACCTACCCCTTCTCGGGGCTCCTCTGTTCCTGTGCGTACAGAGGGCCCCAGCATGCTTGGTAAATAAACCCCTTGCTGCTTGCATGAGAGCGTCTCTTGGAGTTCTTCCTTGGCGGCGGTAGCCCTCTCGACTCTAACAGCATACTACTCTCTAGCTTCATTCACATCATTGCAAATGGCAATATTTCATTGTTTTTTTGGATTAGCTACACACACACACACACACACACACACACACACCACATCTTTATCCATTTATCAGTCGATGGACACTTAATCTGGCTATTGGTGCTATAAACATTGGCGTATTTTATGTGTCCCTTATATCAGAATTTTTGTATCCTTTGGGTAAATACCTAGTAGTACAATTGCAAAATCAGACAAGCACCCAGTAACATCAAACTCAATAGAGAAAAACTGAAAACTTTTCCTCTATGGTCAGAAAAAAGACAAGGATGCCCACTCTCACCATTGTTATTTAACACAGTATTGGAAGTCCTAGCCTCACAAACCAGACAACACAAAGAAAGAAAAGGCACCCAAATTGGCAAGGGAGAAGTAAAACTTCACTATTTCCAGATGACGTGATACTCTATGTAGAAAACCTGAAAAATCCAACCAAAAAATTGCTAGAAATGATACACAAATTTAGTAAAGTCACAGGATACAAAATCAGCATACAGAAATCTCTTGCCTTTCTACAAACCTATAATAAAGGAATAGAAAAGAAATTAAGGAATCAATCCCATTTACAATAACACCAAAAACAATAAAATACTTACAAATAAATTTAACCAAAGAGGTAAAAAACACGTACTCTGAAAACTATAAAACACTGATAAAATAAACTGAAGAAGACACAAAGAAATAGAAGGACATTCCATGCTCATGGAGAACAAACATTGTTGGGTTTTTTTGGTTTGTTTTTTTGTCATTTTAGAATATATTGGCATAAAGTTGTATGCTTCTTTTTTTAATTAACATATAATGCAATATTTGTTTCAGGGGTACAGGTCTTACAGGTTTGTAATTCATTAGTCTTACACAATTCACAGCACTCACCATAGCACATACTCACCCCAGTATCCATTACCCAGCCACCCCATCACCCCCCTCCAGCACTCCTCCATTTGTTTCCTGAAACTGAGAGTATCTTATGGTTTGTCTGAAGAACAAACATTGTTAAAATGCCTATTTTACTCAAAGCAATCTACATATTTAATGCAATTCCCATTTAAAAAAATAGGTCAAAATTTTTAATTCATTTATTTATGTGTAGGTTGTCCAAATTCTGTGCCATTTTGTGTTAGTAAGTAGTACAATTAAGGGGCTTTGTATGGTAAGTATTGTTGAAAAGCTTCAAGTAAGGTAAAGTTATAGATGTTTATTTACTGAATTAGTTGGGATAACCAAGTTGTTTAAAGTTGTAACAATCAAAATAATATGTTTTGCAAATGCAGAGAATGTGATTTATTGTATTCTCTAAAAATTTCTTTGACCATTGTAGTTCAATATGCTTTGGGTAAACTAGTTAAAATCAGATCAACTGGGTTTTTCCATTTCTAGGTTTGGAACTAAGAGTTTTTTAACAACATGGATGGACCTAGATAGTGTAAGTGAAATAAGTCAGAGAAAGATGAATACCATATGTTTTCCCTCATATGGGGAATTTAGGAAAGAAAACAAATGAGCAGACAAAAAAAAAAAGGGACAAACAAAAAATTAAACTCTTAAAGTAAGCCCCTTCTCTTTAACAAATGCTTAACTGAAAATTTGATTTCTGAGGTACCATAGAAATGGCAAACATTATTCTCAATTATTTGGTTTCTTTCTACTTAGCTTCTTAGTCTCTTTCCTTAAACATTGCAAGAACTGATTGATTCCTTAGGGAAAATATGAATTACTTTTCATGGCCTTCCTCCTCTTTGGACCCTTGTCACTCAAATCCTGAATTTCTTAGGAGCTTCACCTCCAATTTTGGCTTCTCTGTTCCTTGGAAAAATATTTTCAATGCATCCATAGTTTTGTCTCATGTCAATGGTTGGAATAATTCCCATAGGGAAAATTTCCTCATAAATTATTAGACCACAGTTATGCAGTTTTTTTTTTTTTTCTACTCTGTGATCTTTGTTTTCAAATCCTGGTTGTGAGTGGTTTCCTCAAATATTTGTTTTGTTTTTCTTAAACTTTAGCTTTCCTGGGTTACAGTATTGTTATTCTAAAAATTCTCTTATCATAGCCAGAAGCAGAAGTCTGTATTCATTATTTCTGACAAACAAATACTTATTCTATTTTAAGTATTTTGTTGTTTTTCAGTTTTTTTTTACTTCCTTTCTAACAACAGCACCACAAAAATGATTTTCAGTGATGTGATATTTAGAATTTTTTTCTAAAATTACATAGTTTTGGGGTAACTCATTGAGGCTTATGACCCTCACTAATATCTTATTAATTTGAGCTTAACAAAGAAGTCCACAGATGATTATGTGGTCTTTGGCTAATATATTTATTAAAATTTTCAGGAGAACCCAGAAATGAAGTATGCTTTTGATTAAAAAATATACTGGATGATGGCTATAATATAAATTTCCCAAGAGGCAAAGGGATTTTCTATCTGCCCAACATATTCATTGACCATATTCCAGTCCCAGCAACTTCCACTGAGCAGAGATCAAATCAAAGCATCTGTTTTTATTTTTATTTTTTATTTTTATTTTATTTTGCCCTTTGTTTCTATTCTTTCAGATTATCAAAATGCTAATTGATATCTGAGACATACAAAACAGTGTGGATATAAACATCTCTTGTTGGGTATAGTTATCTAGGAAATATATACTAGCAGGTAATAATGTTCAATTATGAGAACATAGTTAGTTGTAATTTCCCCTTTGTGTTCCTCATGGTCTGGACCAGTGTCTGTAAGGTGATTCTTTTGTACAAATACTGAAAGAAAAGTCAAGACATAAGCAAGAGCAAGCACACTATGATATCTTCCTCAAAGAAGAAAGCCTCACAAACTATCCTCTGCCTTGTGGCATTTTCTGTTTTTATTCCTTTAGGCAATTCTTTCTTCATTGAACTCTTGGTATTTACACAAGAATCTTACTTGGCAGGGCATCAGGGTCTTCTCTGCAGCTACCCAGCCCTCTGCCCTTTGATGCAGATCCATAGTAACAGCAGAATTCCCAAATTCCGAGAATCAGATTAAGATCTCTCAGTTTATAAAGCAAATTTGGATGCTACCCCAGAGTTTCTGTTGCATCTGAAGATTCCATGAGGAGAAGGATTCCATTTCAAGGTAAGAGCCTGCTTTGAAAATTAATGTAGACTGACTTCTTTTACTTAAAAAATATGAACTTAAGCTTCATCCATTTCTTCGCATGGCTTGATAGGCCTTTAAAAAATTGCTGGATAGAATTCCACTGATGGATATACCACTGTATTTATCATTCATCTATTGAAGGACATTTTGTGTACTTCTCATTTTGGATGGTTGCCAGTAAAGCTGACAGCAGGGATGCATGGGTGGCTCAGTCAGATAAGTGTCTGCCTTTGACTCAGGTCATGATCCCAGGGTCCTGGGATTGAACCCCACATCCCGGCCCTTGTTCAGTGGGGAGCCTTCTTCTCCCTCTGCCTGTTTCTCTCCCTGCTTGTGCTCTCTCTGTCAAATGAATAAATAAAATCTTAAAAAAAAATAAAGCTGGTATCAAAAATCACATGCAGGTTTTTGTGTGGGCATAATGTTTAAAACCATTCAGGTAAATACCTAGTACTATGATTGCTCAGTCATATAGCAAGGCAATGTTTAACTGGGCCTTTTATTTTTTTTAAATAATTTATTTTATTTTTTCAGTGTTCCAAGGTTTCTTGTTTATGCCCCACATCCAGTGCTCCATGAAATTTGTGCCCTCAATACCTACCACCAGGCTTACCCATCCCTCCAAGACCCTCAGTTTGTTTCTGAGTCCAAAATCTCTCATGTTTCATCCCCCTCCCTGATTTACCCCAGTTCACATTTCCTTTCTTCTCTTACTGTCCTCCATATTACTCCTTATGCTCCACAAGTAAGTGAAACCATATGATATTTGATTTTCTCTGCTTGGCTTATTTCACTCAGCATAATCTCCTCCAGTCTGGTCCATGTACTATAAAAGTTGAGTATTCATCCTTTCTGATGGAGGCATAATATTCCATTGTATATATGGACCATATCTTCTTTATCCATTCATCTGTTGAAGCGCACCTTGGCTCTTTCCATAGTTTGGTGATGTGGCCATTGATGCAATGAACATTGGGGTACATATGACCCTTCTTTTCACTACACCTGTATCTTTGGGGTAAATACCTAGTAGTGTAACTTCAGGGTCATATGGTAGCTCTATTTTTAATTTTTTGAGGAATCTCCACACTGTTTTCCAAGTGGCTGCACCAACTTGCATTCTCACCAACAGTGTAGGAGGGCTCCCCTTTCTCTACAGCCTCTCCAACACTTGGTGTTTCCTGTCCTGTTAATTTTGGCCATTCTGACTAGTGTAAGGTGATATCCCAAAGTGGTTTTGATTTGAATTTCCCTGATAGCTAATGATGATGAACATTTTTTTTACTTGTCTGCTAGCCATTTGTATGTTCTATGGAGAAGTGTCTGTTCATGTCTTCTGCCCATTTTTTGATGTGATCATTTTTTTGGTTGTTGAGTTTGAGGAATTCTTTATAGATCTTGGATATCAGCCCTTTGTCTGTAGTGTCATTTGCAAATATCTTCTCCCATTCAGTGGGTTGCCTCTCTGTTTTGTTGACTGTTTCCTTTGCTGTGCAGAAACTTTTTATTTTGATGAAGTCCCAAAAGTTAATTTTTGCTTTTGTTTTCTTTGCCTTTGGAGACATGCATTGAAAGAAGTTGCTGTGGCCAATGTCAAAAAAGTTACTGCCTATGTTCTCCTCTAGGATTTGATAGATTCCTGCCTCACGTTGTAGTCTTTCATCCATTTCAAGTTTATCTTTGTGTATGGTGTAAGAGAATGGTTAAGTTTAATTCTCCTATATGTAGCTGTCCAATTTTCCCAGCACCCTTTATTGAAGAGACTGTCTTTTTTTTTCCACTGGATGTTTTTTTCCTGCTTTGTCAAAGATTATTTGACCGTAGAGTTCGGGTCCATATTTGGACTCCCTACTCTGTTCCATTGGTCCATGTGTCTGTTTTTGTGCAAGTACCATGCTGTCTTGGTGATCACAGCTCTGTAATAAAGCTTGAAATCAGGTAACATGATGCCCCCAACTTTGTTTTTCTTTTTCAACATTTCCTTAGCAATTTGGGGGTCTTTCTGATTCCATATAAATTTTAGGATTGTTTGTTCCAGAACTTTGAAAAATGTTCGTGGAATTTTGATTGGGATGGCATTTATTCAAATTGGCAAATAAGAAGTCAAACTCTCTCTCTCCACAGGTGACATGATACTTTATATGGAAAACCCAAAAGACTCCACCCCCAAAGTACTAGAACTCATACAACAATTCAGTAATGTGGCAGGATACAGAATTAATGCACAGGAATCAGTTGCATTCTTATATACTAACAATGAAAATATAGAAAGGGAAATTAAAGATTCAATTCCCTTTACTATAGCACCAAAAACCATAATATACCTTGGAATAACTCTAACCAAAAAAGTAAAGGATCCGTACTTGAGGGACTACAAAACACTCATGAGAGAAATTGAAGAAGACACAAAAAGATGGAAAAGCATTCCATGCTTGTGGGCCTTTTATGTTTTAAACTGAAAATATGAATTGACTGAACCCAGCTGAATTTTTAAAAACTAGGCATCTACATAGTGAATGAATACTACCTCCCTAGGCTCAACCCAGAGGAAGTTACTGTATGATAATGAAGAGTATGTTTATTTTTATTGGGTAAATTTAAGGATGTCACAGAAAACATTTTGTAGCCCAGCTTTATTTTATTGTTTCTCCCCCAAACTATCTTATTTGTGTAAATTCAGCCAAAAATTCCTGCTATAAATACTATACATTTTTTTAAAAGATTTTATTTATTTGACAGAGAGAAACACAGCCAGAGAGGGAACACAAGCAGAGCGACTGAGAGAAGGAGAAGCGGGCTTCCTGCCAAGCAGGGACCCCAATGTAGGACGCGATACCCAGTCTCCAGGATCATGACCTGAGCAGAAGGCAGCAGCTCAACCAACTGAGCCACCCAGGCGCCCCTAAATACTATACATCTTAATAGTAGCAGTAAAAAATGACAAGCTATTACAAATAGGGAATCTGCCTCATTTGATTTTTGGTTCTTCCTTTTCTTCTGTTCCCCAACAGTGTCTAGTTTATTCTACTTCATATTTAGACTAATAAGATGCTGGGCACTGTATAAATACTCCTAATCATTTAATAACACTTTTATTAACCTAGATAATTTTAAACTTCAGAGGAGATGTGGCGAAACAGGTTTTAGTGCCTCAGTAAGTTCATCCTCCTTGCTACTTATTCCTTCTCCCCAGGGCCCCTCAGCATTTCACAATAATTGATCACTCAGGGGCTCTTCCTTCAGAGATGTTTTGCAGAGTAAACAAGTGAAGGTTGCAGTGGATGTGAAACATGGGGTCATCACACTTCTCAAACTCCCTAGGCACTTTCTATAAAAGTTGCCTACAACTACAAACTAAGTCTTTTGGGTAGGAAGAAAGAACTCCCAGTCACCAGCTTAAATCAACATCTTCTGGGTCTTTGGGCACAATGGACAGGCTTTCAGCTGACAGGTGGCAGAAGCCAATTTAGCTTATAGAAACCTCGGTGCAGTAGATATCTAGATATACACTACCCTTGATCAACTACAAACTCTCTCTCTCTCTCTCTCTCTCTCTCTCTCTCTCTCTCTCTCTCTCTTAAAGACTCAGGATAATGTCTTTGCCCCATTCCTGGGAGGGAAATGAGAAGAGGATGAGGACATGATTTGTGTGCATATAATCATTTCTGAGAGGGGGACAAAGCCAAATAGTTTGTGGGCTAAAACAGAAAAGAGTATTAGGAAGAGAAGCAAAGGGAAGTGCTGGCAGTTTTTGCCAAATCCCACTTTGTGTCCTTGCTCCTAATATGCTGTTGTGGTGGTGAGTTTTACTCAGTCTGAAGGCTTGATAGCCTTGGCAAGGAGAAAACTCAGTTTTGCATCTTGCTGCTTTGGCAGTTACTTTGGTTAAGGTAGGGACATGAGACCTGTGTGTCTGAGAGAGCTCTAGCATAGCTTCCTTTCTCTACCCAAGTATTCAGATTCCTCACCCACACTAGGACTTTACATGGATGAAAAAGAGTGTGACAAGAACATGACTTTAACATGTCAGACTGAAAAATGTCTGTGAAGGTGAGTATTGTTTCTTTACCTTCAGTCCTCTGAATGAAGGATTGTAGCTGGGAGGGACTGAAAAGCTAAGACAGTGTTCTCATGAATGCTCAAATTAGACTTTCCACATTTGCATAAAACTTGTTCATTAATGCTTTTGTTTCTAAGAATTCTTTCTTAATTAAAAGGACACTTTACCATATAAAGATAACACCTGGGGTTGAACCTTTGATCTTTCCTCCCCTCTTTTTACAATCCTGACTGGTCAGGATCGGCAATGGTTTGTTGAATAACTGACAGCTCCCCTCTTCCCTTCACTCTTCACTCAGTAAACACTTACTGAGTGCCTGATATGTGCCAGGCACTGGGAGTGATAACTACAAAGGGAAGATATGCATAGCCACCTATAATGATACAGTCACTATTGTATGATAATTTAGGGATCATGAACTTTGGAACCAGTTAGCTGTTTAAATTTCATGTATATAATTGTATAATTATATTATATAATTATAAAAGTATAATTTCCAAGATAACCCTATAAAAACATGATATTGTTATTTTCTAAACTAAGACGCACAAAGGTTAAAGACTTTTCCAAATTTACATATGTAGTAAATGGTTGAGCCAGACAGAGTCCTCTTGATTTCATGTTTAATACTATAGACTCTACATTATAGCCTTTTCAAGTTCTCTGAATCAATTCAAACTAGAATCACTTAGTGAACTCATCTATAATTATGATGAGTTTAATAACATTGGTTCTTTTTCAAATTTTAGCAAACCTGTACAACTCCCTGATGAAGACATTCCTCTTATTCCAATTAATCCTTTTCTCTTCACCATTACCACTTTCCTCCTGTCTACTTACCTCCCCATGGAGAATCTGAGCAGTTTTCTGTAAGAAAGATGTTGTATGGTAGTTCATTTTGTGGATAAAAAGTACTCAAAAAATGAAGAATTGAGTATTCTTCACCTGTACATGGGTTTTTTTTCTCATGTTTCTGTTTTCCAAGTTCATATTACTCAAATGTATAATATATGCCAAGCCCACTTCCAGGAAGAACATGAAATAATTTACAATCAAATGCATAGAAAACTGAGGAGTCTTTGTAGGGCCTGGAGTTGATGGAGCCATAGAGTGACATGATGACAAGACCTTGGCTTAGGCAATGGATGTATGAAGTTCAACCTCAAATGGCCAAAGACAGTAGAGGGGGTAAGGTGGGTATGTGAAGAAGGGTGGGACAGGGAGATAGACAGTAGTGAAGACAGGGAATTGGAGAGGAATGTCTGCTTAAAGTTTACCCCCAACAAATTAGCATCTTAGATGAATAATCACTTGGTGCTACTAGTCACCAATTTTTAAATGAGATACTAGATACTATAATTAAAAAATAAAATCCCCCAATTTTAAAAATTATATGAGTCAAACAAATATGAGTTTCCAGTTTTGGTTCAGAGGTCACACACTTGAGATCTTTGGACAGTTATTAACTGACTATACACTTGTCACTTGTTAGACATTTGACAATGGATGAAGATTTAATAATGAACAAAAGAGAGAGTCATGTTTTCCATTGTCACATCTCTGAGCTCTGTACCCAGGGTGTCTTGAGAACCCAATTTTTCACTTATAAACTGGATCTCCCATTACATCCTGTGTGTATCCCCCTTGCTTCTCTGAAATCCCAAATTACTCCAAATCAATTCTATTTCCCCTGTATCCTCATCTTCTTGCTTTAATTCACATTGTGAGTTTTTAAATTTAAGCATAAATTAGTAAAAATTATTTACTCTTACAGTATGTAAAACCTTCCCTGTTAAATTTGTTTAACCATTAGTTCTGATGAAGCAAACTATGGACAAAGGCACAAAGAACATTGTACATACACCAGTGCTCCACCTTTACCATCTCAATATACTCAGTCCAAAGTCACAAAGAGTGCAGTTAATAACCTGCATACCAATAGAGAGATAAGATACTGTTGCAAGGTGGGAGGGCGGTATCATTAAGAAAAAGTCTTTCTTAATTCAATATGAGTAGTAAGGGGAAAATACAATTTGAAAGACCTGAATATCTCAAAAATTATTGAAGTCAGTGGCAATTTATCTCCAAGGCAATCCTATGAAGTATTTCTGTATTTCCTATGAAGAGGGACAACTGGAAAAGTCACAGAAAGAATCAAGGTGGAAACTTTTAACGACATAGATTGAGATAACCTTTTTCTTCACTGTCTGATTTCTCTTTTAACTTCTATTCAAATAGAGTGAATTTGTTATCTGATTTTGGTTTCTTTCTTTTTACCTTTATTAATAATTTCTATTGAGAGTAAGTGCTTAAATTACTTTACCTTCTAGCTCATTTATTTGAGATCTGTTGCCTTACTATCACTCAATATTCCTGAAAAGTATCAGCAGAAGCTACTCCAAAAAAGTTGGTGTCCCACAAAATTTTGTCCTGCAAAACTGAGTGTTCCACTGCCTCCAGTACACAAGAATAAAATGAATCTTGCTGCCTTATATTTGACTCAAATGTCAAAAAGAGTATGAAAGATGCAATCATATGTTGTATTTATAAAAAAATGATTTTTAAGTGATTTTATGATTCTCGATCTAGTCATCCAGAGTAGTTTCATCCACATGAAAAATTAAATAGGTCAAGAGAGTAGAGAGGATGGGTGGCCTTGGTGGCTCAGTCAGTTAAGCATCTGCCTTTGGCTCAGGTCATGATCTCAGAGTCCTGGGATTGAGCCAGGAGGGCGTCTTCTATTTCCTCTCTCTGCCCCTTGCCCCTGCTTGTGCTCTCTCTCTCTCTCAAATAAATAAATCAATAAAATCTTAAAAAGAGAGTAGAGAACATGAGAGAGAATTTCTGAAGATTAATTAGAATGAACAGTAGTCTGAGTCTGAAACCATCCCCTTCAAACAGGATAGCATGTTTTGAAGTACCTGCCCCATCTCATCAATAGGTGTGCAGGTGGGGGACTTCAAAAGAGGTACTTGGGATTTCAGTAACTGCACATCTTCCTTGGGAGGGAACAGAGTGAACCAGATCAGAAATTATGGGGGATGAGAAAAGAGCCAAGAGCTACTACAGTGGTAGATTCAAGAAAGTCTTGGCTGCTGCAATGGTTTTGAGACAAATGATGAAAGGGACCTTCCTCTCTGTTGGAGGAGGGCCACAGGAGGAGGGAGAACTAGTGCAGGGTTGCCTATCCAATAAGACTGTCAAAGGGATAAAGGGATCAAATAGCATGGTGTTGGGAGAGAATGCTGGATCTCCAGAGGCTACAAAAGTTGATGTAAGCTTCATAGGAGGAGATGCACCAGCCCAGGCTTGGAACCTCCCAGCCTGTTGTCCCAGTAAGGAGGCTTCTAAGATCCTGAACTTCTCCCATGAGAGAAGAGTCAGCTCTTTAAACACCTCCCAGGCTCAGATTGGGAGAGTAGGAACTGTTTTGTAACTCTTTCCCTTCCCCTGTGCATGACACAAACAGAAGAACCTATGGCCACTGATGACATGCTGGCAGGAAGGGGGAAGGGAGAGAAAGAAGCTGCCTAGATCCCTTACCTCAAGAATAGGGGTCACCAGGAAGGAGTCCTACCTGGGGAGAGGACAAGATTAAATATTAAATGAGATTATGAGTTTTTGGTATTCATGGGATCAGGCTTTCAAATTAGTGAACTTAGATGCTGTTTATATTTATAACTAAAATTGGTTGTGATACATTTATTACTGTGCAGGTTATGCAACTGCAGGAGTTTTCATCTGATTGCAGGGGAAAATAAGATAGGACAACAAGAAACAAAAATGTATAATTTAGGTCACATCTAAGGATGATGTTTGTCCCTTAAACCCATAATGTGTATTAATTGCCCACTTATTATTCTTAAATCCCAGTGCAGAGGATGTGGGATCTCCCACAGTGATAGGACTGAAGAGGAGATGGAAACAGCTAATGACAGCACAGGTGAGGATTTCATCTTAGTGGGCTTCTCTGAGCGGCCTGAGTTAGAGCTGATTCTCTCCCTCTTTGTCCTGACATTCTACACGATAACCCTTGTGGGCAATGTGGCCATCATCCTGCTCTCCATTCTGGACACTGGACTCCACACACCCATGTATTTCTTCCTTAGAAACCTCTCTGTTCTTGACCTCTGCTTCACCACCAGTATTGTACCCCAGATGCTGGTGAACATGTGGGGAAAGAACAAGAAGATTAGCTATGCTGGCTGCATGGTCCAGTACTGGGTGGCCTTGGCACTTGGCTCCACTGAGTGTGTTCTCCTTGCAGTGATGGCAGTAGACCGTTATGTTGCAGTTTGCTGGCCTCTGCGCTATGCCTCCATCATGCACCCCAGGCTGTGCCACCTCCTAGCAGTGGCTTCCTGGTCCTCTGGTTTTGCCAATTCTTTTCTACAGTCCTCAATGGCCATGGTGCTGCCTCGATGTGGAAATCGGCGTGTGGACCATTTCTTTTGTGAACTATTGATCATTGTTAAACTCTCCTGTGTGGATACTGGACCAACAGAATCTAAAATGTTTATTGCCCGGCTAATCATCCTAGGCATGCCTGTCTCCATCATCCTGACCACTTACGTGTGCATCGCCAGAGCAGTAGTAAAAATGCGCTCAGCAGAAGGAAGGAAAAAGGCCTTTGGGACCTGTGCCTCCCACCTAATGGTAGTCTCACTCTTCTATGGGACCATTATGTTTTTGTATCTGCAGCCCAAGGACAACTACTCCCAGGACCAGAGCAAAGCACTGGCAGTGCTATACATGATCCTTGCTCCCACACTCAATCCTCTGATCTACACACTGAGGAATAAGGATGTGAAGAAAGCAGTCAGGAGGGTGATAGGGAAGGAGCAGGTATAGGGAGATCAAGAGTGGAAAGAACAGGTGAGGCAATCACTGGAGACATACATGGGTTGTAACTGTTTTAACTGCACTTGCTTCACATTTCTGTGACAGGACTGGAAAATCTGCTGTGTTATATCTGCTACCTATTTCCTGGGATCCTTACAGGGTGGGCACTTACCAGAAGGAACCTAACCATTCTTTAAAGGAACTTCTGGCCACAGCAATCCTCACTGGCAAGTAATTCTGGGTCCCACTGTTGATGCTTTCCTATTTTCAATGCATAGTCACTAGCTTATTCAAATGCCACCAATATACATTTAGATGTTATAATAACACCAATGATAATTTATTTATTAAGCAACTACATGGCCATAGAAGTTCTTCATTTTCTCCATCACCACCTTCACTGCACCATCATCAATGGTGCATATGATTTAGTCTAACATACAGGGCAACAGTTGTTCATCATGAATAAATATATGGAGAACAAGAACAAGAGAATAAAGGACAAGTAGAGATTACACAGAATACCAAGGATTCCTGTTTCTTATAATTGACAGGAGTACTATGATTATTCTAGGCCAGGCAGTAGAACATGTCAAATCTCACCTAATTTAGAACAGTTTTAGAGGAGGTGTTTGAATAATAGGAATAAACATGTTTGCTTGCTGGATATATAAGACAGTCTATAAATTTCAAAATTAAAAAATGATAACTGAATAAAGAGAACTGTTAATTAAGTAGAGATAAGGTAACCGATGTCAATGAGATTCTAAATAGAATCTCTGTTTACCTTCATAGAAAGAGAGAAGAAGAAAATTAAAAAGCACAGTTTTGAGTAGGGAAGTGACAGCAAAGGGAGTCAGGGGGCTTGATCTGCATTGCTACATTCACATTGTTTTCACACGACCATGATCCTGTGGTTCCTAATCCACATTGTCATTAACAGATTGCTCAGTCATTCATCCTATGGCCCAATATGGGACCCAAGTGTGTCCTATATCTCGGACATTTGGCTCAGCCTATAATGACATATCCTTGTAAGAGGAAGTCTCCATTAATTAAAGCAGGACTTGAGAAAAACATCATCTGATTCCCTTCTGATGAATCAGTCTTCTCTTACATGGCAGCTCCGGATGTCATGAAATTATGCCCTGCTATGATAGACTGAAAACATTACTTCTGAACTTCTTAAATTGCTCATGCATGTGCTTAGAAAGGAGACTAACACTCTGTAAATAATCAATAAATATGGGTTGAATGAATGAATGAATATGGCAAAATGTCCATACTAGATGGCAGCACCATTTAGAATACCTCTGAGACATCTTTGTGGAGTTATATGTGACATTTCATTATACAGGATGGACACTTTGTATTGGCAAGTGACTGAAGGTGCAGGTTGAAAGAATAAAATTATCATACATATAATGGGCTACAGCTACGTCTACTGAATTCTACCGTAACAACCTCACTAAAACAAAATGGTCAGGGATTAGTCCAAGTGTAAATCATTGCTTTAAAGGAGGAAAAGAAATAACTGCACTGTTTGTTTTTCATCAGCCTTTCAATTAAAGCAGTAGCTGTCAACATGAGGCAGTCTTGTCCCACACCCTCACTGCAGGGGACACTTGGAAATGTCTGGAGTCAGTTTTGGTGATCACAGCCTAGCAGGGAGGTATTAGTTGGCATCTAGTAAGTAGAGGCCAGGGATTCTTCTAAATACTATACAATGTACAGGGTAGTCTCCCTCAACAAAGAGTTATCTAACCCAAAATGTCAACAATGCTAAGGGGACCTGAACTAGAGAAATAAATATTATGCATGTTCTGATCAAAGGTATAACATTTATGAAGGCAAACATTCGTGACAGTGAGGTAAGTTGATATTACCTGAATTTTTATGAAGTCGTTGACCACCCTGTGTCAGAAAGGATCTAACTATGAAAATAGAAAAAACTTGAAGTATTTACAAAGGATGCTATTTAATGTAGAGCATGGGTGTCCCAAGTGATAAAAGGGCGCAAATCCAAACAGGAGATATTGAAAAAACCCTGAAAGTAGTAACAGTGTGAAGCTGCTAACATCCCTACACTTGAGATAAAAGAAGTTGGTACTAGTAGAACCCAAGTAGTAGGGTCATCTGGAAGAAACTGCATCCAGCATTGCAGACTGGTCTGGCAGGAATGTGGACAGTTTTCCACTGCTATTCCCTGAGACGCCACCTGAAGCAATATGGGAGACACTACTAGTCCTTCATAAGGGACACCTAGCCCTTCATTCTCTCCTCTGATATTCTGTGGATGTGGGAACCAAGAAGATGCAGCCTTCAGGATCATTAGCACTTCATCATACTCCCTCTACCCCACCACAAAACTGACTAGACCAGGGAAGGGCAATAAATGTATCTGGAGAACAATAGGTTTGGGATTGGCACCATTAATCCTTAGTACAGTCTTCATCCATTCTCATATTCTGTGAGTATTTCTCTCTCATAGAAAATTCAGGCCTTCAGCTTAGGATAGGCAACTCTCTACCTCTCTCCAGCAAGAGGCCCACATATCTTATCAGTTATGTGTTCATCTCAGGTCCATTCATGTAACACACTGTCCTTTTCATCTAGTCTGAGTAATTTCTCAGGGTCTGATGGTCTATGAATGAAATAGAAAATAATTGGTTAAAATATACCAAATTTTTGTTTCTAGGGGTTATGAAGCCTTTGTTGGCCTGTCATAGTTTTTGAATGATGCTGTCAAACTTGGCAGTACTAAGATCACCCAGAGAATTCCATGGGTTCCAAATGTAGTGTTTCTTATCCTCATTGTGTAGCAACCAGCCTATTTCCCTTAATAATTGGGTTTATTTACCCCATATCAGAAATTAATATCCTTAATAGTTCTCAGTTCAATGGCATGGCATGAGGTCCCAACCTACCAGGTAAAGTCATAATTATTGTTGGGCCTTCTGGTGAACACAATTTCTTTTAAAAGGGCACTAAGACCTCAAGAGCAGCAGAGATTAAGGTGGTTGGGTGGAAAGAAAAACTTAGATGGGATATTAGGTGGTGAGAGTGTTCATACTCATTTCTGCTCCTTAGTGCCTGGACTTACGTATTCTGTCTTTGGGGAAAAAGTACATCAGATATACAAAGCATATAATGCATGATATATAATACCTATGGGATGTGATATCCAAGCCAATAAAATCTTTCAGTAGGTCATCCAAATAGTCTACCAGGCTACCTATTTTTAGAGACTGTGGTACATGGAAAGAACAATACCTTTTATGGACACTGAGTCATTGTCACATTTTATTATGTTGAAATGAGTTTTAGAGGGTGCTATGTGGAATACCATGATAATGAATAAGGCATTCCTCAAGTCCACAGATAATGATGCAGAAATATAACAGAGAGGGAAGGCAAATCCATATGTAGAATATGTCCTGTTATAATGATGATAGTTTTTATGTTGGAAGAGGACCAATGTCATAAATCTGCTCCCAGAGAGATAGCTTGAGGATTCAGGGAATGACAGATAGTTGGGGCTCTATGTGGACCTTTAGTTTTGGCAGTTAAAGCACTCAGTTCTAGTGGCAAGCAGATCAGTGTATAATGAAAAATCCATACCATTGAGCCAATGCATAGCCTCCATTTCCAGCCTCATTGCCAATTTATACACGGGTCCACTGAGTAACTCTTGGAATAGCTGAGGAAAGAGGCTCACATTCATATGCTCACAAATATTCTCAACTCCTGTGCCCATTCTGAGAGGTTTCTCCATATATGCCTTCCCCAGGGCCCATTAATAATCTGGGATTTGTTTCTTTGAAATATCTCCAGAAGAAGATGTGACTTTGCACTGAAACCCCAAGACTTGTTGTGTTATATACCCATTGAGTTTTTCAGAAGGTCTATCCAGAATCCCTATTTTGCCCAGACTCATGAAAAATTGGAATTGGATCTGTCAGTTCTTAAAACCCAAGTGGCAGTGTGGGTTTCACTGCAGCCTGCATTTGTTGTACAGCCTTGAGACACCATATGAACTAATGGGGGAAAGATTGGAGCAACATAACTAAACTTGGTATATCTTGCCTTCCAAATCCAAAGGGTGTCAGCAATTGCTGTACCCTTTTCTGCTGTACCTTTTTTCACTTAGAGGAGATTTAGGGAATATCTTTACATGCTCCTTTGTTTTGTTCTTAAATCCCACTTATGAGTGAAATAATATGGTATTCACCTTCCTCTGACTTCACTTAGCATTATACTCTCTAGTTGTATCCGATTATATATATATATATCGGATATATATATAATATATATCTTTATATATTATAAAGAACCAGTCTTTATCTGGTTTTGGGATCAGGGTAATTCTGACATATATATATATATATATATATATATATATATATATCTGATATCTCATTGTAGTTTTGATTTGCATTTCCCTGATGACTAATGATGATGAACCTTTTTCCATGTGTCTGTTGGACATCTGTAAATCTTCTTTGGAGAAATGTCTGTTTATATCTTCTGCCCATTTTCCAATTGGATTATTCATTTTGAGGGGGCTGAGCTTTATAAGTTCTTATATATTTTGTATACTAAACCTTTATCAGGTCATTTGCAAATATCTTCTCCAATTCCATAAGCTGTCTTTTAGTTGGTTGTTTCCAACTGTTCAGAAGCATGATGTATTCCCAATAGTTTGTTTTTGGTTCTGTTTCCCTTGCCTCAGGAGAGATATCTAGAAACAAGTTGCTCTGGCCAATGTCAAAGAAATTATTTCCTATGTTCTCATCTAGAATTTTTATGGCTTCAGGTCACACATGTAGGTCTTGAATTTATTTTTGTGTATGGTGTCAGAAAGTGGTCCAGTTTCATTCTTTTTTTTTTTAATGTTGCTGTTCAGTTTTCCCAATACCATTTGTTGAGCAGACTGTCTTTTTCCCATTGGATATTCTTTCTTGTTTTGTCAAAGATTAATTGCCCATATAGTTGTGGGTTCATTTCTGCTTTTTTTTTCTGTTCTGTTCTATTGACCTATACGTCTATTTTTGTACCAGTACAATATATTTTGATCACTACAGATTTATAATATAACTTGAAATATGGAACTGTGATGCCTCCAGCACTGATTTTTCTTTTTCAAGATTGTTTTGGCTATTCAGGGTCTTTTGGGGTTCCATACAAATTTTGAGACAGTTCTAGCTTTGTGAAAAATGCTGTTGGTGTTTTGATAGGGATTGCCCTAAATGTGTAGATTGCTTTGGGTAGTATAGACACTTTAATGATGTTTGTTCTTTCAATTCATTATAATGCTCTCTTCCAAACCAGTCCATGTTGCTACAAAAGTTGGATATTCATCCTTTCTGATGGAGGAATAGTATTCCATCATATATATGTACCACATCTTCTTTATCCATTCATCTGTTGAAGGGAACCTTGGCTCTTTCCACAGTTTGGCAATTGTGGTCATTGCTGCTATGAACATTGGGGTACATATGGCCCTTCTTTTCACTACATCTGTATCTTTGGGATAAATACCCAGTAGTGAAATTGCAGGGTCATAGGGTAGTTCTATTTTTAATTTTTTAAGGAATCTCCACACTGTTTTCCAAAGTGGCTGCACCAGCTTGCATTCCCACCAACAGTGTAAGAGAGTTCCCCTTTCTCTGCAGCCTCTCCAACACTTGTTTCCTGGTTTGTTAATTTTGGCCATTCTGACTGGTGTAAGGTGGTATCTCAGTGTGGTTTTGATTTGAATTTCCCTGATCATGGAATGCTTTTCTATTTCTTTGTGTCATTTTCAGTTTTTCTTTCTTTCTTTCTTTCTTTCTTTCTTTCTTTCTTTCTTTCTTTCTTTCTTCTTCTTTCTTTGTTTTTTTCATCTTTAATTTATTTCATCAGTACTTTATAGTTTTCAGAGAACAGGTCTTTTTTTTTACCTCTTTGGTTAGGTTTATTCCTAGGTATCTTATTGTTTTTGGTGCAATGGTAAATGAGATTAATTCCTTGATTTTGTGTATAGAAATGCAACAGATTTCTGTATGTTCTTTGTATCCTGTGACTTTATTGAAATCATTTATTGGTTCTAGAATTTTTTTGGTGGAATCTTTCAGGTTTTCTATATAGAGTATCATGTCATCTGCAAATAGTGAAAGTTTGATTTGTCCCTTGCAGTTTGGAAGCTTTTTATTTCTTTTTGTTGTCTGATTGCTGTGGCTGGAACTTCCTGTACAATGTTAAAAAAACAATGGTGAGAGTGGACATCCCTGTCTTGTTTGTGACCATAGAGGAAAAGCTTTCCGTTTCTCCCCACCAAAGATGATGTTAATATGGGCTTTTCAGAGATGGCCTTTATTATGTTGAGATATGTTCTTTTTAAATCTATTTTGTTGAGGGTTTTTGTTATGAATGGTTGGTGTACTTTGTCAAATGTGTCTATTGAAAGGATCATATGGTTCTCATCCTTTCTCTTATTGATTTTATGGGTCATGTTTATTGATTTGCAAATACTGAACATCATTCAAACCCAGGAATAAATCCCCCTTGATTGTGGTGAATGATTATTTTAATGTTCTGTTGGATTCAGTCTGTCAGTATTTTATTGAGAATTTTCGTATCCAGATTCATCAATGAGAATGACCTATAGTTCTCTTTTTTAGTAGAGTCTTTATCTGGTTTTGGGATCAGGGTAATTCTGACATCATAGAATGAATTTGGAAATTTTCCTTCCTTTTCTATTGTTTGGAAAAGTTTGAGAAAAATAGGTATTAACACTTTCTTAAATGTTTGGTAGAATTTGCCTGTGAAGCCATCTGATCCTGGACTTCGGTTTGTTGAGAATTTTTTGATTACCGATTCAATTTCTTTTCTGGTTAATGGTCTGTTCAAGTTTTCTATTTCTTCCCGATTCAGTTTTGTACTTTATATGTTTCTAGGAATTTATGTGTTTCTTCTAGTTTGTCCAATTTGTTAACATATAGTTTTCATAATATTCTCATATAATTGTTTGAATTTCTGTGGTTTGGTTTTAAACTCTCCTCTCTCATTTGTTATTTCACTTATTGGAGAAATTTCTCTCTCTCTGTCTCTTTTGATAAGTATGGTAAAGGTTTCTCAATTTTATTATTTTTTTTCAAAGAACCAGCTTCTGGTTTCATTCATCTGTTCAATTATTTTTCTCTTTTTTAGCTTGTATATCATTTATTTCTAGTCTAATCTTTATTATGTCTTTCCTTCTTCTGGTTTTAGGTTTTGTTTGTTTTTCTTATTTTAGCTCCTTTAGGTGTATGGTTAAGTTGTTTACTTGACATTTTTCTTGCTTCTTGAGATAGGCCTGTGTTGCTATGAACTTCTCTGTTAGAACCACTTTTGCTGCATCTCAAAGGTTTTGGATCACTTCCT
>PITA01028241.1:0-19682 GCA_004023965.1 Spilogale gracilis
CCACAGCTGGAAGGATGAATGTGCCATCAACTGAGATGGGGAAGTTGGTTGTAGAAGAAATTTCCAATATAAAAACAGAAGTGAGGTTTTAACCCTGCTGAGCTCTGATGTCCCAGAGACCCCTGAATGGAGTTGAGGGGGCAGCTAGAGACCGGATATGGTGTTTGGGAGCAGTATCGCTCAGGTCATGAGAGGCTGAATACACAAAGGGACAAAGGCCAGACCATATATAAAAATAGACTTCTTACCCACAACCTGCCGGGACCTGCCCAGGAAACCAACCTCTTTATCTACAATAAACAACCCAGGATGCTAGCCTGCTTAAATTAGACTCGCAGGAAGCCAGATTGCTATCTCTAGTGACAATCCAGAAACACTGACTTTTGTAACAACCGGCCCCCGATGACCAGGTCTGGATTAATAACTCACAGCTTCTCTAATTTTTGTTCCTGCTTCCAATTTGGAACCAAGGAGAGAAAACCAAATATGTCCCGCATCTAGTTAGCCTGCCTACAGCTTCCCCTCGCCAGCAGCCCCCCCAGTCCAGGCACATCGGAAGCCTTCCCTTGTGTGCCGAAAGCTTTCCCACTGCTCTGCCTGCCTTTGGGTCTGCCAAAACATAAGCAACGGTGGCTCTCTCCCTTGCTATCTCAAGCGCAGTATAAATGGCCTTTGCTTTTCTTACTTGGTTAGTCTTTCCACAGTTAAAATATCTAAACTATGGCATCGGATGTGTGGACAAGGGTGTGGTTGTGGGTCCAGTTCAAGAGGGTGAACCTTCAGGTCATGGTGGCAGTGGTGGTAGAGGGAAAGAGGAAGGTGGGACCTGAGAACTGAGAATGAAGTCTCTTGCTGGGACACCATGGTTGGCTTGGGCATCATCAAGACCAGCGTGGATGAGTAAAAGGGTGGTCATCATGGTGCTGTGTGGGGAGGAGGGGTCTGGCAGATGGTGTAGATACGAGAGGGATGGGTAGGCTCAGCAGTAATGGAGGCAGTATTACAACAAGCCCTGCTTGTTCAACTGTCTGCATCCTCAGCAGGCCGTGTGGTGCCCCTTGATGGGGCCTGGGGGTTTTCATTTGGGCTGGGCAATTAACTCAGGGGCAAATGGGGTCAGCTGGGACTGGGTGACCCTGAGTGGATGGGGTTGGAGAACCATGTGCAGCATAGAAGAGGAAGAGGCCAGAGGGCATCTGGTATCTGTGTGGCTCTGCATGGCTTAGATTGAAGCCAGGAAAGAGCTGGGCGAGGAGACCTTCACATCACTGGTGGGTGTTGCCCTTGGCAGTGGGAGCCATCCAGGGGTCTGGACGGGATCATGGTTGTATTTGCTAAGAACTTTCTGGTTGTCGTGTGCAGAGGAACATGTGAGGGTCCGTGGTGATGCTATGATGTGGGCTGGGAGGGGGAGAGGGTACAGTGACAATGGGGATGAGGTGGTGAAGTCCAGAGTCTGAGGAAGGTGCAGTCCAAGAAGTGATATGCGTATAGGAGTGAGTGTGAGCTGTTGGCCCCAGGGCCTGGGTGCTGGCAATTAAGGGAGAAGAGTGAGGCCATGTTTGTATGTGGGAAGCATGAGGTTGGTGACATGAGAGGGGGCCCACAGAGGAGGGCTCTGGACCCTGGTGTCTCTCTGCTGCCCTGGCTGTCCATGCTGTGGACTGACACAGAGGTCGGGAGAGGCAAAGAAAAGAACAAGCACCAGTGGAGCCAGGGCCTGAGCTCTCCTCTGAGTTGGGAAGCTGGGGAGGAGGGGGAGCAGGGGACAGAGGGGGAGGTCTGAGGAAAGAAGCTGATCCTGGAATGAACTGTTCCCATCATGGCAGGGCTGTGTGACCTTTGAGGACGTGACCATTTACTTCTCCCAGGAGGAGTGGGGACTCCTTGATGAGGCTCAGAGGCTCCTGTACTGCGATGTGATGTTGGAGAACTTTGCCCTTATAGCCTCGCTGGGTAAGGCCGTCACACCCCCTGGGTGTCCTGAGCTCATTTCTGCCTGTCCCCTCTTCCTTCTCACGGCCAGACCTCTGGGCACTGCTTCCTTCCCCACTCTCCCAGGATATGGGCACATGTTCCAGGCCCATGACGAGTGCAGTGTCCCAGCCTCTCCCTGAGCAGCCCCAATACCTGCTGCCCCAAAGCACTGTGGGGAGGAGGCCGGGAATGAGCAGTCTTGCGGGGAGCCCAGTGGATCCCGGCTGGCTCGGCCACTCCCTGCCTGGCTGATCACATCCTTTAGCTAACATTTCCTAGCACCTGACCACCACAACCCTGATGTGGTTACCGCTTGCTGTGACCACTGGGACGTTCCCGCCACACTTCCCTCGTGTGTTCCTATTGTAATCTTTCACTTTCTTTCCTGTGGGTCACCTGGCCAGGGGCTGGCCACTTACCTGCCCTGTCTTTCCTTCAGGACTGACGTCTTTCAGGTCTCACATAGTTGCCCAGCTGCAGATGGGGCCAGAGCCGTGGGTGCCGGACAGGGCGGACATGACGTCAGCCATGGCAAGAGGGGCGTACAGTGGACCTGTCTCTGGTGAGTGGGGGATGAGAGGGGCAGGTGGTGTCACTACTGTCTTCAAATCACACCTGCAGTTTTTCTCATGTTCATCATTATTTTGGAGCCGAAGCCAATGGCCACATCTCTCTTCTACCTTTCCTTTCCTGTTCTTGACACATCGCCCACTTGTCATTTTTGCTCTGACTTAGGGGCCCCTGGCTCACTCTCCACAGCTCCCTCTGTGACTGTCTCCATCGTGGACCTACACTTAATATGTCACAATAGGTGCATATTACCTTTCATGGTCCTTAAACAGCAGCTACTCAGTTGCAGTCAGATTTTCCTGGGCCTGGACACACTGCACTGCATGGGGCTCGTGTATTAGCAGTGGCCAAGGCCCCACAGGAAAGCCTTTAGAGAGAAGGGAGTTGGAGGCCCTGCCTTCTGGCCCAAGACTGAGCCCCATCCTTGTGTCCTTGGCCCTGGCAAGACCTCCCCTGGTTTGTGACCTTGCCAGGCACAGTCCTGTGGCAGACCATTCCTTACCCTGACCTCAGGCTCCTCCTCCTGCCAGCAGTCCCGAGGACTCATGCCAGGGTCAAGCATGATTTGTCACGAGCTGCCTCCTTCCATCAGAGATCCAAGAACTTCACCAGCATTTCTCTGCTTTCAGGTTTTGGCTCTGCAACGGAGGGTGAGCATAGTGTGTCTGCAGGAGTGTCACAGGACAGGAAGCTCAGGGTGGCTCTGTGCAACCAGAAGGACTACTCCAGTGACACATGTGGCCTGTACTTGAAAGACATTTTGCACCTGACTGAACACCAGGCAACACATCCCAGGCCAAAACCAGACATGTGTGAGGCATCTGGGAGAGGGCTGAAGTCCAGTGCAAACCTTCACCAGCAGCAGAATATAGACAAGCTTGGCAGAACGGATGAGGACAGGGCCTCATTTGTGAAGAGCTGCAGAGATGACACATCAAAGGAACCTTTCACAGTCAGGGAGGATGGGAAGGACTCTGTGGGAGGGATGACCACATGCAGCTTTCTGCAGCCCCAGGTCGCTCCCAGAGTGGAGAAGTCACCCCAGAGCACTGGCGTGCCAAGCCTTAACAAGTGCCGTGAATTTGGGAACACTTTCAGTGACAAGCTCACACCTGTTCAGCAGCAGAGAAGCCACACCAGAGAAAGGCCTTATGAGTGCAACAAATGTGGGGTGTTCTTTAGCCACGCCTCCGGCCTCTTTCAGCACCAGAGAGACCACAACAGAGGAAAGCCTTATGAGTGCTGTGAATGTGGGAAGTTCTTTAGCCAACACTCTAGTCTCGTTAAACATCAGAGAGTTCACACTGGGGAAAGCCCTCATGTGTGCAGCGAATGTGGGAAATTCTTTAGCCGAAGCTCCAACCTCATTCAGCATAAGAGGGTGCACACTGGAGAGAAGCCTTATGAGTGCAGTGAATGTGGGAAGTTCTTCAGCCAGCGCTCCAACCTCATTCATCATAAGAGGGTCCACACAGGCAAAAGCCCTCATGAGTGCAGTGAGTGTGGGAAGTCTTTCAACTGCAACTCCAGCCTCATTAAACACTGGAGGGTTCACACTGGAGAAAGACCTTACAAGTGCAGTGAATGTGGGAAATTCTTCAGCCACATCGCCAGTCTCATCCAACATCAGATAGTCCACACTGGTGAACGGCCTTACGGGTGCAGCGAATGTGGGAAAGCCTTCAGCCGGAGCTCCGACCTCATGAAGCATCAGAGAGTCCACACTGGGGAACGGCCTTATGAGTGCATTGAATGTGGGAAATTGTTTAGCCAGAGCTCCAGCCTCAATAGCCACCGGAGACTTCACACTGGTGAACGGCCTTATCAGTGCCCCGAATGTGGGAAATTCTTTAACCAAAGCTCCAGCCTCAATAACCATCGGAGACTTCACACTGGTGAGCGGCCTTATGAGTGCCTCGAATGTGGGAAAGCCTTCAGGCAAAGGTCTAATCTGAGGCAACACCAAAAGGTTCACAAACCAGACAGGCCATATAAATGCAGTGAATGTGGAAAAGCCTTCAGCCAGAGGCCCACCCTCATCCGGCACCAGAAAATTCACACTAGAGAAAGGAGTGCAGAGAATGTGCGCCCTGCTCCAACACAACGATGTGCAGTAGAGATAAACTCTGAGAACAGTCTTAACGAGGGGGCCATCAGCCAGAGGTTGAACCTCGTTCATCCCAAAGTCCACACTGGGCAGATTCCCTATGAATGCTAGTGAAGTTGGAAGCTTTCTGGAACAAAGTAGCATTTTCTCACCATGGACTCTACCAGCCCTTTGTCACTGTGTCTGTGGTAGAAGCCATTGATTGAGCTCTGGCAGGTCTCCAAGAACATGTATCAGCCGGTGCCTGTGTTCAGACCTCTTCTTTTTCCAAGAGGGAATCCCGAGTAGCCCGAGACCAAAGGAAGATGTTATTCCCTTCCTCTGTGAGCAGTGTAGCTATGAACATGACCCATGCTTGACTGTGAAGACCCGAGCTGGGTTATGCTGGTGGCTTGCAGAAAAGGTTTCCCTTCTTTCAAGGACATGGCTGATTTCATATGATGCTCATGATGGATTTGTCCAGACTCCACATTACCCATCCCAACAACAACCTACTTTACATTGCCTTAGTGATAAAGCCAAGTTTAATCCAATGTGTTTGATCACCATGAAGTGGGTTGAGAACACAGTTAAGGTCTACCAACAAAAAGGGTCTCCAAATATATTGCCTCAGAGAAAGAGCAGGATGGTGGAGAATAGCTCTCGGTCCAGATTTGGCTTCCTTTGTGTTGCTACTCGAGGTCTCCTGCGAAATATGGTAGGACTTTGTGAACCTAAAGTTGTGATCTGAATGGCATGAATTTTTGTGAACCAGAGATGACCCCGAGGACAGGAGAGTTGTGACAACCTCCTCTGCATCTGGGAGCAGCATGAATAGGGCCCCTTGTTTCCACCAGATGCCTTATGATGCCTAGCACTGTTAAGCAGACCCTGTTTACCTGGCACCTGCCAAGGCGCCATGTGCCTTGAAGTTTAGCATCTGGTACACAGGTGTCCTAACTGTCAGGTTTACTGGCCCAACTGAGACCATAACTTGTATGGAAACACTGAGGGTGAGAACAGAATAGGTGAGTCTTCAGCAAGCTAGAGGGAATGTACCTGTTCTAAAAGTGCACCCGTAAATGTTCTTTTGAATGTGACTGTGCAGGATTCAGGCTTTGCAGAAATTCTCAGGACCTCCAGACCTCTGTCCTATGACTGAGGTCACTGACAGAGCAAAGTTCTAAAGGTTTTGTGGGTACTAAGGCTCCCTGCACCATTTGTGCCACAGCCATTGCTGCATTGGCAGGAGAATGGGGGCTGAGAAGGTAGATCCTGTACTCCAGGGATGAAGTATTTGTCACATAGCCATTTTTGCTGCCAAGACATGAGAGAAGAGAGTCAGTGTAGGATTGCCAAATCTTCTAATTTTCTAAAATAGACAAGAGATCATATTTTTACGTGCAACAGTTTCTTTAAAGGCTTTGTTATATAGTTGTCATGCAGCAGTTGTACATATTTGATGTGCACAACTTAAGTTTTTCAGTATGTATACACTCAGGGAACCAACACCAGAACCGTGTCAATGGACCTATCCATCACCCACAAAACTACCTCGTGCCCTTTCCTATCCCTCCTTGCCTTCCCAGAAAACCATTGATTTCTTTTTTTTTTAAACTACAGATTTGTTTGCCTTTCTTATAATTTTAAACAACTGGAATCATAAAGTATTTATACCCTATTTTTGGTCTGTTTTCTTTCACAATGTTAATATCTTGAGAATTATCCATGCATATGTATGAACAGGTCATTCTTTTTGCTGTTGCCTAGTTCTCTCTTGAGTGAATCCATCGGGTTTTTATGTTTGCTTTTTAAATTAAAAAAAACTCTGATAAAATACACATAACATAAAATTTACTATCCTGACCACCTATAAGTATAGCCATCACCACCATTCCCATCCCAAGCTCTTTTCATCTTGCAAAACCAAAAGTCTATACCCATTAAACAATTACTCCAAAGTCCCCCCACTCCTAAGCCCCTGGAAACTGCCCTTCTACTTTCTGTCTCTGAATTTGACTACTGTAGGTACCTCATCTGAGTAGGGTCATCTAGTATGTCTTTTTGTGACTGGTTTATTTCACTTAGCATAATGTCCTCACAGTTCATCCATGTCGTATATCACGTGTCAGAATTTCCTTTCTTTTTAAGGCTGAATAATATGCCATTGATTTCTGTGCCATATTTTGCTTATTCATTCATCTGTCAATGGATATTTGGTTTATTTCCACCTTTTAGCTGTTGTGAACCATGCAGCTATGAACATGTTCTCCATGTCTTCCTTTAGTTATTTGATCATCTGCAAGATAGTTGTTATAAAGTCTCTGTCCAGTAAAGCTGCCATCAGGTCTTTTTAAGAGATAGTTTCTCATAATTCCTCACCCCCATCCCACTGCTGAATGGGCCATACTTTCCTGTTTATTTATATGCTTTGTTATTTTTTTTTTGAACACTGGACAATTTAATAATGTGTTAACTCTGGAAATGTCTTCATCTTTACCCAGGGTTTGCCATTTTTATTTAATTTTTAAAATTTAACTGTCATAGGCTGTCTCTGCTGGGGAACAGCCTGTGGTGTATCTCAGGTTTTTTCTGAGCCTGTGCCTTGACTTTTAAAATTCTCCTGTATATGTGACTGCTTGGGAATATCTTAAGCCTAAATATTTGGCTCCCAGAAAGAAAGAAAAATGAAGGGGAAAAAAATGTGCTGATACTTTAAGTTCCCTGGAAGTCACTCTGCCAGAGAAGGAGGGGCTTGCAACAATTGGATAAGGGTTGCACAAGTGCCTGACAACTTATGTGTTTTTACCTCTGCAATCAGGTTAGAGCACAGATCCTCAGTATTTGGAGTGGGGTTCTACCCAGGCTCCCAAAAATTGCATGCAAGCTGCTCCAGGGGCACACACATAGCTGCCTGCCACAGGGCAAGGGAATAAAGGATGGGAGCTGCTACAGTGCTAAGGGTGGATGCCAACCCAAATTAATTGCAATTTACTACTGCTTAAGCCTTCCTCTGGAAGTTGTAAGCCTTTGAATGGACTCGAGTTCCAAAATAGTTACAGTAGACGCATTCTGTCAGTACAGTTGTTGTCAGGGTAGGGAAATGACTTCCTAGTGCTTCCTATCTACTATCTTCCCAGAATCCTTATTCAAGTGCACTGTACTTTTTTAACCTTTTTATATGTTAAATGGCATGGGTTTTTGGCTATTACAAATTAAGCTATGACCGCAAATGTACAGGTCTTCATATGGGTCTATGCTTTCATTTCCCTTGTGATAATATCTATAGTATAGTACCTTTCTCACAGGGCAGAGGAATATTTAAATTTTTTTTAGAAACGACAAACTGTTCTAAAGTGCTTATGCCATGTTACTTTCCCCCAGCAGTGAATAAATTCCAGTTCTTCCATAGACTAGCCAACAATTGCTATGATCAATGTTTTTAATGTTTGCCATTTTAACAGGTAGGTCTTAGTAGAATCTCATTGTGTGTGTTTGTCTAATAACTCATGACCTTGAGCCCATAGGGAGTATTACACAACAATATATAACATATATGTATATAGACAACATATATGTATGTTGTTTGTTACATATTGTTATATATATACAGCATTATATATTCAACAGCATTTATCATAACATCAAGAATTATGACATACTTAAGGATAAGTTTAAAAACTTATGTGGAAGTTTAACAAACTTATGTGGAAGTATATGTGGAAGACTGTTACACAAATTAAAGACCTAAATAAAGTGAATTGGTGGACTCAATAATGTTAAGATGTGAATTAACTCCATAGTGATTTGTAGATTCAATACAATCTACATAATCCCCCAAAACATTTTCCCCCATAACTGACAAGCTGATTTTAAAATATGTAATTGGAAAAAACTTTCAACAAAGCAGTAGCAGTTTTGAAATGTGCGGTAATCCGTACTCTGGTATTGTTAGAATGATAGACACATGGTACAGTGGTATAGAAGAGTATCTGGAAATATTATGTAATCTATTGATTTTCAAAAAGCAACTCAATAGAGAGAATTCAAGAAATAGTCCTAGAACAAATGTGTATCATTGTCCTTTCTTTAAAAAAGCTTTATTAATTGCATACACTGTGACAATAAGCTTCTAATTAATATTGTTATTTTAAAATTAATGTTCCAGGAACACCTGGGTGGCTCAGTTAGTTTCGTGTCTGAATTGGCTCAGATAGTAATCCCAGGGTCCTGGGTTCAAGCCCCACATCAGGTTCCCTGCTCTGTGTGTAGTCTGCTTCTTCTGCCCCTCCCCCTGCTCATGCTCATGTCATCTCTCTCTCAAAATAAATAGATAATTTTTTTAAAAAAACTAATGTTCTAATTACAGTTCTGGTGTCATACATATCAAAATTTCTGATACACAGGCATTCCATTATCTTCTAGGTAGATTGTAATTTCATAATTTTTGGTTTTCTCTTTAATCCTAAACTTATGCATACATGTGATCACTTCCCAAATTGGAATGGGGTCCTACCCAGGTTAAAAATATCACTATTCAGATCATTAACTGCAAAAGAAGCTGTACGATGGAAAGCTTCAGCAGGGCCAACCCTACCAAAGCTTCTAGTATTACTAATTATGGGAAAACCTTATACTGTGTTTTTACATGTTTACAAAAAATGCAGAATTACCTTGGAAGTGTTCTTCAGAACCAATGAAATCTGTGTAACCTCCAATATGGAAAAAATCTGGGTAGAGGAACAAGTTAGGTGACAGTGTGAGGAAACAAAGACAGGATGTGAGGCATTCTCTAATACAACGTCCTTGGACTTTTCCCAAAAAATCATGTAAAAAAGGTGAGGCTCAAGAGTTAAAAGGCTAATATTTAGGAGTAAAGTCAACAATGTCCTCCTACATGTAGAAACATGTACACATGGAAAGATAAAAAGAGAGCTAAATAAGGCAAAATGTTACCAATGATGATGGCAATTTTGCTATTCTTTCAACTTTTCTCTATATTCAAATTTCTATGAAAAAAAAAATGGGGCGCCTAGGTGGCTCAGTTGTTGAGCGGCTGCCTTCAGCTCAGGTCATGATCCCAGAATCCCAGGATCAAGCCCCGCATCGGGCTCCATATCAGGCTCCCTGCTCGGCGGGAAGCCTGCTTCTCCCTCTCTGATTCCCCCTGCTTGTGTTCCCTCTCTCGCTGTGTTTCTATCAAATAAAATCTTTTTTTTTTTTTTTAAAGATTTTATTTATTTGACAGCGAGAAACACAGCGAGAGAGGGAACACAAGCAGGGGGAGTGAGAGAGGGAGAAGCAGGCTTCTCACCGAGCAGGAAGCCTGATGTGGGACTCGATCCCGGGACTCCGGGATCATGACCTGAGCCGAAGGCAGTCGCTTAACCAACTGAGCCACCCAGGCGTCCCATAAATAAAATCTTTAAGAAAATAAGTTAAAAAGAAATTTCCAAATTGACATTTTTCTATCCTATTACTAATTTCAAACTTATCCTGAGTTTTGGACAAAGAATGGAGATTATAGGTTATTTTCAACATCTTCACACATTCAAAGGCTGGGTATCTTTCAAGAATTGTGTGATTCAGCTTAAGGGATGAGTTCTAAATGAATATCCTCTCATGTTTCTTTTTTTCTACAAAGTTTTATCCAGAAAAAATTATCTAAAATTGTATAATGGATATACAAATACAAGGGCATTTCTAAATTAACTACTCCTGTAGGGTCTTACTCTCAAAATTTCACTAGCAGTTTTAAAAAGATGCTAACAAGGAAACTAATAAATGTCGAGCATAGGTTTTTACAAGTATGTAGGTTCTATCACCACCATCTTAAAGCAATGCCCTGAACTAAAAAGTAAGGGGCCTACTGTCAAACAGTTTGAAGGTGGTGGCATGACAATGATAAGAATTGACCTCTGTGCAATGGCAGGCTTTCCAATATATAATAACCATTTTTTTAAAAATCAGAATGGATTATCTGTTCAGAAGTGATTTAACAGTAACTGGAAGGTTTTTTATTCATTAGTTTATTCAGCCATATTAGAATATATCATATAAAATTTCATTCTATCAATGCTGTATTAATGTTTCCCACCTTTTCTGAATTGATCACAAATCCAGAATATTTGGATTCAGACACTGTAAACACAAGAATGATAAATAAAGCCTTTCTCATGTTTTCTTAATTCCATTATGAATTCTCTAACAGAATTATTTTCTAAAGGCCTACAAAGATTTTTAACATCCATGTTTCTCATTAGTATAAATTCTCTGATGCTGAACAATGTTTAAGCCATATATAATAGACTCCCCAAATTCCGTAAATTTTTAGGGTTTTACAAGCATATGGTTTCTCTGATGTACTTTAAGGGCTGAGCTATATCTAAAGGCCTTCCCACATTTTTTACATTTATAGGGTTTCTCACCGGTGTGTATCCTCTGATGTTCACTAAGGAATGAATTAAGTCTAAAGGTCTTGCCACATTCCTTACATTCAAAGGGTTTCTCACCAGTATGAACACTCTGATGTCCAATAAGTTGTCCATACACAGTAAAGGCCTTTCCACATTTCTTACATTCATAAGGCTTCTCACCAGTATGAATCCTCCGATGCTGAAGGAGGTAAGAGCCAGAACTAAAGGCCTTCCCACACTCTTTACACTCATAGGGTTTCTCACCAGTATGAATTCTTCCGTGTTGTACAAGGTATGAGGTACGACTGAAAGTTTTTCCACATTCTTCACATTTATAGGGTTTCATATCAATGTGAATTTTCTGATGTTGTGTAAGATATACATGTACTCTAAAGGCCTTCCCACATTCCTTACATTCATAGGGTTTCTCACCAGTATGAACCCTTTGATGTACAGTAAGTTTATGGTGACTAATAAAAGCCTTTCCACATTCCTTACACTCAAAGGGTTTCTCACCAGTATGAATCCTCTGGTGTTGAACAAGGTACGCACCAGAAGTAAAGGCCTTGCCACACTCCTTGCACTCATAGGGTTTCTCACCTGTATGAAGTCTTTTGTGTTGAACAAGGTATGAGGCACGACTAAAGGCCTTCCCACATTCCTTGCATTCGTAGGGCTTTATCCCTGCATGAATTCTCTGATGTGCATTAAGAAACGAACTAAGTCTAAAGGCCTTCCCACATTCCTTACATTCAAAAGGTTTCTCACCGGTATGAATACTCTGATGTCGAGTAAGTTGTCCATACACAGTAAAGGCCTTCCCACATTCCTTGCATTCATAGGGTTTCTCACCAGTATGAGTCCTCTGGTGTTTAACCAGGGCTGAGCTACTACTGAAAGCCTTCCCACATTCCTTACATTCATAGGGTTTTTCACCAGTGTGAATTCGCTGATGCTGAACAAGGTAGGAGAAGGTACTGAAGGCTTTCCCACATTCTTTACATACAAAAGGTTTTTCTCCAGTATGAATATTCTGATGCCGAAGAAGTTTTCCATACACCATGAAAGCTTTCCCACATTCCTTACATCCATAGGGTTTCTCACCTTTATGGATTCTCCGATGTTGAACAAGGTATGAGCTACTATAAAAAGCTTTTCCACATTCCCCACATTCATATCGTTTCCTACTACTATGAATACTCTGATGTATAGTAAACTGACGGCTACTACCAAGGGTCGTCCCACATACCTTACATTCATATGGTTTCTCACCAGTGTGAATTCTGCCATGCTTAACAAAGGCTGAGCCTCTAATAAAAGCCTTCCCACCTTCTTTACATTCATAGGGTTTCTCAACAGTGTGAATTCTCTGATGTTGAACAAGGTACGAAAAGGTGGTAAAGTTCTTCCCACATTCTTTACATTTGCAGGGTTTTTCACTAGAATGTGTTCTCTCGTGTTGAACAGGGTTTGAGCCTTGACAAAAAGTCTTCCCACATTCCTGACAGTCAAATGATTGCTCTCTATTAAGAATTCTCTGATGTAGAGGAAAAGTTGTACATTTCTCAAGACTGAGCATTTCTTTAGAGTTGACTGTCTCATCCTTCAACTGAAAATCTGAAAGAAAACAAAAATCAAATATTTTGTTTTCCTATATGAAAAAATATAGGAATATAGATTTCTATGGAACAGACACACTGAAAATACCTATTAGAAATAAAGAGCCTAATATTGCTTAAAAAAATCAAAAACAGGTCAAAGAGAAATGCAAGGATTAATGAGAGTTTATTTAAAATACTAAGATTGGTGATAGATTAGCTTTCACTTCTGATACGAGGATCAGATAATTTGAAGAGCTTGTTGAGAAACTGATATTCCAGCACCATCCCAGACCTCCCAAATCAGAATACACGGGGCAAGTTCTTCCACACTGATATGTTTAACATTTCTTACAAATATTTCTGATACAGATGAAATTTCATTTCCCTCCATTGTGGCTTCTCTTTACACTTAGAATAAAATCCATAGATCTTTCATTAATATGGCCCCTGCTTACCTATCAGGCCTCATATTAAGTCACAATTTTCTTTGTTTGCTATTTACCTCACTTTCCCATTTCAGCACTTGGAATGTGCCACAAGTTTTCTCATCTTTTGGTTCCATCTGCAGATGATATCCTCTCCCCAAAATTCTTTGGCATGTATTGTTTGCAGACTGGATCTTTCTCATCCTATATACGTTTAAGGTAAAATCCACTTTATCAGGAATACTGTAAATTGCTGACCTTGTCTAAGGATGTCCATGTCTTTATCTTCTGTTCTAACACTTAATTCTTGTAATTCCTACCTGTTTTCAATTACATAATTATTTCTCTTTGTCAAAAAGTTTAATTTATGTCTCCCACACCTATCTGTGGTAGATATTTTGGCCTTCACGAACTTTGCCCATATCATGCCTGTGAATATGTGCATCACATGGCAAAAGATATGTAATTAAGGTTACTAATTATTTGACTTAAGATGGAGACATTAACCTGGCTTATCTGAGTAGGCCCTACAAAGCAGAGCTTTCTCCTGGCTGAGGGCAGAAGGGGAGTCAGAGACTTTCAAATTGTGAGACGGACAATACTTGCTGGTTGCTGGCTGGAAGATGGAGGGAGCCACACAGAAAATGTGAGAATAAATTCTATCAATAACGCATGAGCTTGGAAGAAGACCCAGTGCCCTAAAGAACTGCAATCACAGCTGATACTTGGATTTAGCCATCCTATGCGGAACTGATCTATATGGTTACATGATAATAAACGACTGTAGTCTTAAGCTACTAAATTTGTGGTAATTTGTTACAAAGCAACAGAAAATTAACACAGTATCCAAAAGCAGGCCCAACCCCTATTTAAATTCAGCACTGAACTGTAACTCTAGCATACAGCAAAAACTGACTGAAAAAAAAAGACAAATCCCTAGACAAAAGAATTAGTGTCTAATTAAAAGACAATATCATACACAGGTGCCTGGGTGGCTGAGTTGGTTAAGCAACTGCCTTTGGCTCAGGTCATGATCCCAGGGTCCCAGGACTGAGTCCTGCATGGGGCTCCAGCTCCACGGGGAGTCTGCTTCTCCCTCTGACCTTCTCCCTTCTCATGCTCTCTCAAATAAAAAAATAAAATCTTTAAAAAAAGACAGTATCATACAAATAATTGACTGATAACACTTAACATAATACAGACAATCCTTAAGAAACAATTTCTGGAATGAGGCAGGGAAGGTACAAGATGAACCTCAGATATCTTTGCAAAAGTCAGGTAAATTTTGAAGACTCATATGTTTCTCATGAAACAGAAACACATGCATTATTTTTTGGAATTCTACATTCTGAATCAATGATAAAAGGATGGATAAAAGATGATCCCTAGTAATTCCTGCAAGGGAAGAGAAAAAAATAATTTTTAATCTTCACTGTTGAATAATCTCGTACATAGAAAAAGTATTTAACTACTAATAAAGAGTCAAATAATTTGTCTTTCTCTTTTCATTGGAACTATGTTTCAAGATAACCAAAAAGTACTAGTTTAGAACACTCAGAAATATTTACACAAGAAATGAGAATAACAAAGTACCTCCCTACAAATGATATTTTTTATTCTGATGAGGATTAACGACAAGTTGCTAAAGAACTGAATATTCCTCGATAATAAAGTGAAAGAAAAACCACACAGATTACTGTTTAGTTACAAGGGGAAAAATTAACTATGTGGGTGTGGACTGTTATCACTCTAATCCAGTGATCAATATATAAGATTTATTTATTTTACAGAGAGAGCAAGCATGCATCTATGTGAGTTGGGAGAGAAGGAGAAGAGGGAGAGAGAGAATCCTCAATAGACTCCCCACTGAGTGTGGAGCCCAACATGGGGCTCAAGCCCAGAACCCTGAGATCATGACCTGAGCCGAAATCAAGAGTTGGATGCTTAACCCACTGAGACATAAATGTTTGCCTTTTATTTTTTATGTTTTTAAAAAAAGATTTTATTTATTTGACAGAGAGAAACACAGCCAGAGAGGGAACACAAGCAGGAGGAGTGAGAGAGAGAGAAGCAGGCTTCCCTACAAGCAGGGATCCCGATGTGGGACTTGATCCCGGGTCTCCAGGATCATGACCTGAGCCGAAGGCAGTTGCTTAACCAACTGAGCCACCCAGGCGCCCCAATGTTTACCTTTTAAAAATATTTCCATGCTATGTAATAAGCTGTACAGGCATTTTGACCAGAAGCAGACCACTAGGATGGCCCCTACAGATAAGTATTGAATTTGCACACAAAGGTCAAGTGGAAAATTGGATCAGATATGTTATTTCATTAAACTATCTGCCTTTAGGATGATCTCTGTTATTTCTTAAGATCACTTTGGCCCATCAGTGATCCAATTTCTCAGAAAAAGGAGCTATTTAGATCCTTTAATTCAAAGAGGAGAAAAACTAGGTGTTGACTGTTGTCAAAAACCTTCAACCACCATTAAAGGATAATTTTGAAATGCCTTCTTCTGCCTCAGGGCTTTTCATGTCCTGCCACACCAGATGACCTCGAAATGGGGAGAATTATACAGCACTATGGTCCAGGACCACTAAATCTGGATAATGTCACAGAGGCACAGAATTTATATCCAAGAAATTGGATAGGCACTCGTTCTAGACAAATTCCGTTTAGAAAATACACTGGCCAAACAAAGGAGAGATAAGACTCTTAGGAGAACGTTGTGCTCATCTTTAAAGACCTCTCTGAGATCTTTAAGATCACTAAAATGATCCAGGAAACAAGTAAGAAATCACCAAGTTATAATTAAGATAATTCCCTCCATACTGGGTTCTGTGAGCTCTTTAGATCAGGGACGGAATCTGTTCTTTTGGTTGAATTTGAGTACTAGTCTTTGATCTTGGCTTAGAAGCAGGCTAGAAGTCCTGATCATAATACTTCTCATAGTACTGCCTATACTGCAGCATTCAAATGTATGACCTACAGTCCTAAATGCTGTTGTACCTCCACTTTCTTATCAACAGATCCAAAGAATCTTCCAAATAAAAAAACAAGAAAACAGAACACTTTCAGAAGTTGAAATGACTTTCATATACACATAATCATGACACATCCGTCAACTGTGTACATTTGGCTAATTTTGCTCCCAAGAATGTTCTATCCTCCAGATAAGGTTCCAGGATGACCAAAAAGGGGGTGGGGGAAACCAAGAAGTGAAACCAACATAACTCCTTGTCTCTGGGTTAAATAAAATTGAGATAAACATACTTCCTGGGACCTGTCTTAACCTTCCATAAACTATCAGGGCCCATGGGATTAAGTTTTAGTTTTTGAGGTTAGTTGTTGTTTTTTTTTTTAAAGCAGTTCTATTTGTAAGAATTAATATTTTCTAAATTTTATTCCTCCTTAAAGACCTTCCAAAGATGAAAATTTACTTATTTTCAAAATAGAATAAATTTCATTCTACCCTACAGTTACATAGGGTTTTACTGGATCTTTTCATGGAAGTAGGATATCCAATGGGATAGCAATCATCTATTTTTCCTTTAAAAATAAAAGAACAGTGTTCCTTTGGAACATTTTTCCATTTCATCATCTGAAAAGCTGCTACATCAATTATATCCCACTATGCAAAAAGGATTAAAATAAGAGTGAAGAATGCTGGCATTGCCTAAAAAGATGATACAGTAATGAAATAAATCATACTACACCATCCTTCAGTTTTCTCAATGCATTGCTCAAAGAATTATATAAAAAAAAAAAAAGAATTATATCCATCATTTTTTAAGGTTTCAAAGAAGTCTACAGACATCAATTTTGTGTCTTATAAAATATTTAACTTTTACTGAACACAGTTAAGAATTCAAAGTTTTTCATTTTCTACCCATTATGGCAAAGAAAAGCAAAGTGACAAAGCCACTTCATAAATATCAGCTAAATCAGATGAGTGCAAAGATAAGGGAGCAGTGCTCTCAAGCAGTCTATCCACTATGGTAGTCACCAGCTACAGGACTAGACTAAATTGAGAGGTGCTGTGGGTGTAACATACACACCAGATTTGGAAGACTTAGAACAAAGAGAAGTATAAATTATCTCATTAGTGATTTTATAGTGATTGTACATAAAAACTGACCATATTTGGGATATACTGAAATAAACAAAATGCATTATTAATTTTCCCATTTTCTTTTTAAACTCACAATTTTAAATTACATGTGTAGCTTTCATTACATTCTAGATGACAAAAATGGTATGTGGTGTATGATCTTACTAATATTGTTTATAGTAAATAAAGACCATAGAGAGACAAGTGGCACATGGACTGGGAACATAGGAAAAGTCATCGGGAGGTCAATTCTGTAGCACACTGGGGTTGATGGTGGTTTGGATCAGAATGTTAGTGGTGGAAAGTGGTGAGAAGATATAGCACTCATAATGTATTCTGAACACAGAACTAACAACATGCTGGTGTTCCTGCTGTGATATTCTGAGTCATTAAAGCCAAGATCATAAAAATCTGAATGTTCACTTGAGCCTAAGATGACCCTCTCATAGGTACTGCACGTAAAATGATTTTCTTCTTGTAGTTATGGGGAATAACGTCCTTATTCTTAGGACATTCTTCTTTTTTTTTAAGATTTTATTTATTTGACAGAGCAAAACACAGCTAGAGAGAGAACACAAGCAGGGGGAGTGAGAGAGGGAGAAGTGGGCTTCCCACTGAGCAGGGAACCCAATGTGGGGCTTGAACCTGGAACTCCAGGATCATGACCTGAGCTGAAGGCAGCCGCTTGGTGCCCCTTCTTATGACATTCTTAAGTATTAGGGATGAAATGTTATAATCTGTGCAATTTACTTAAATGGTACAGCAAAACTTTTTTATATAGATACAGAACAAAGTAGCAAAATAATAAAAATTGGTAAATCTATATGATGGCTTTAAGGATTGCTATATTACTCTTTCAACTTTTTGTGGAATTTAATACAAAACCAAAACAAAATAGACCTTTTTTTAAAGATTTTATTTATTTATTTGACAGAGAGAGAGATCACAAGTAGGCAAAGAGGCTGGCAGAGAGAGAGGAGGAAGCAGACTCCCTGCTGAGCAGAAAGTCCAATGCGAGCCTCGATCCCAGGACCCTGAGATCATGACCTGAGCCGAAGGCAGAGGCTTTAACCCACTGAGCCACCCAGGTGCCCCAAAATAGACTTTTGAGAAAGGTATATTCCCATACATTATGAGACATTAAAAACAATACTATTTTTTTAAAAACCCAAAGAATTCTCAAAGTGATACAGACTGACTAGATGCAAGGTATATAGGGTTGAATATTCGTCCCTTCTCCCTCAGAATGTGAGGAAATAGGGGTTTTGTAGATGTAATTAATTAATATGAAGTCATTTGGGATCAGTGTGAGCACTAAATCTAAAGTGACTGGTGTCCTTAGGTGAAAAGGAGAGGACACACAGAGACAGACACAAAGGACACTGTGACAACGGAGACAGAGATGAGAATAATGTAGCCATAAGCCAAAGAATGCCAACACTACCAGAAACCACCAGAAGCTACAAAGAGGCAAAAAAGGATCCTCCTCCAAAACCATCAGAGACAGCATGCCCTTGACTTCTTGATTTCAAACTTCTGGCTTTGAGAATTGTAAGGCAGTAGATTTCTGTTGTCTTAAGCCATCAGGTTTGTAGTAATTTGTTATAGAACTAATTTACAAATTTGTGGTAATTTATTATGGCAAAAACGAACACACAAAGAAAAATATATAATATAGAATAGGTATTAAAATATTTTTTCTTCAGGTAATTTCCATTTCTGAAAATCAATTCTAATCAAATACTGAATAATTATAGAAATAAGCAGAGAGTGTCAATTAAAAAAAAAATAAGTGGGGGATCACCAAAATATGTGACACAGAATTGAAACTAAATAAAAATTTTAAATGCAAATGATAACAGTCTCTGAAAAAAATCATAAATTTCAAACAAACACTTTCTGTTCTTTTCTTTTTTAATTTCAATTTTATTTAGTTAACACAGTGCAATATCGGTTTCTGAAGTAGAATTCAGTTATTTGTCACTTACACAACACCCGATGCTCATCACAAGTGCCTTCCTTAATACCCACCACCTGTCCAGCCATCCCCCCACCCACTTCCTTCCTTCCTCAGTTTGTTCTCTATCTTTAAGACTCCTTTATGGTGGGCGCCTGGGTGGCTCAGTGGGTTAAGTCTCTGCCTTCAGCTCAGGTCATGATCTCAGGGTTCTGGGATCAAGGCCCACTTCGGGCTCTCTGCTCAGCAGGGAGTCTGCTTCCTCCACGCTCTCTCTGCCTGCCTTTTTGCCTACTTGTGCTCTCTCTGTCAAATAAATAAAATCTTTAAAAAAAAAAAAAAAAAAAAAGAATCTTTTATGGTTTGTGGGGTGCCTGGGTGGCTCAGTCATTAAGCATCTGCCTTCAGTTCAGGTCATGATCCCAGAGTCCTGGGATTGAGCCCCTCATTGGGCTCCCTGCTCAGTGGGAAGCCTGTTTCTCTCCCTCTCACTCCCCCTGCTTGTGTTCCCTCTCTCGCTGTGTTTCTGTCAAATAAAT
>PITA01028242.1:0-19670 GCA_004023965.1 Spilogale gracilis
GATGTGTTCATCTTCTTTTGGGGTGTTGAGTTTGAGTAGTTCTTTATAGATCTTGGATACCAGCCCTTTGTCTGTAGTGTCATTTGCAAATATCTTCTCCCATTCTGTGGGTTGCCTCTTTGTTTTGTTGACTGTTTCCTTTGCTGTACAGAAGCTTTTTATTTTGATGAAGTCCCAGAAGTTCATTTTCGCTTTTGTCAAAGTTGCCTCTGCTCTTCACTTCAACCCAATTTCACTTTCCCAAAACAATTTAGGGGAAAGACTCAGTATGATCTACAAACTTGCAGTCCTGGTGTACTATTTCCTGAACATGCCACTTTCCATCTTTGGGATATAACAGTAGCAAAAAATAAGGCTCCTCTCAGTCTCTATTATAACCTCTCTGTTGCCCAAGCAAATTACACCAAATGAGTGAAATATGGCAACCATCCTTCCCTTATCTAATACAAAGAATCTGCCTTCACCCTGTGTGTGTTACTCGCTTTTCTCCTATACCATATGCTGCAGTCACAGTGAGCTAGTCTGCCCCAAATGTCTTATACCTTCCCATTTCTGTGCTTTTTTACATCTGGCTTCCTTAGTCTGGAATGCCCTTTTCCATGATGGTTCAAATTCTATTTTAGTTCAGTTCAGAAGTCACTATCAGCGGGAACCCTTACTCAAGGGTACCCCAGTTAGAAATGAAGGTATCCATCTTGCTATCTTCAGCTCTATTTATGGTTCATTTTGGGCTTTAGTATCAGAGTACACTGGACAGCTGTGTATGTGTGTGTGTGTGTGTGTGTGACAGAGAGAGAGAGAGAGAGAGAGAGAGAGAGAGAGAGAGAGATCCTCCACTAGATACATTTTTTGAAGTCAAAGACCACATTTAACTTACATTCACATCTACCTAGCACAATGCCTTCCTCATGCTTGGCATGAAAAGAAATGAAGAATGAAACAGAGTAAATATAGTGTGGCTGTGAGCTGACACATTTCCTTCCATCATTCCTAAAGCCTAACCAAAATGCTAGTTAACAGTGACCCCAATTTGCATTTCATTCCGTGGGACAGTTTTAGAATACCCAGCTTCCCAGTATGTTCAGAATCACAGCTCCCAAAGGTAACTGGGAGTTCTAAGAGAAGCTAGCTTATAAATGAAAGAACGTCTGTTCTGGATGAATCCTGTCCAAGTGAGGTACCTGCTGAATGAGCAAGTTATACAACCGAGTGTCTCAAATGTCATCATTAGCTATAGATGATCTGGACTTAAATTCTGTATTGCACTATTTTCATACACTGGTGCAGTACAAAATCTGTATTTAGGGCGCCTGGGTGGCTCAGTTGGCTGAGCGACTGCTTTCGGCTCAGGTCATGATCCTGGGGACCCAGGATCGAGTCCCGCATCGGGCTTCCTGCTCGCGGGAAGCCTGCTTCTCCCCCTCTCACTCCCCCTGCTTGTGTTCCCTCTCTAGCTGTGTTTCTCTCTCAAATAAATAAATAAAATCTTAAAAAAAAAAAAAAAAAAAAAAACCCAAATTCTGTATTTAACAATCACTCCACATATAGTACCAGCTGGCTGACTCTTTCCGAATACTTTTCTATCACAGAGAAAATACTGACACTTATTTCCTTCAACTACAGACTCAGCTGCTTGATGCAACAGGAATGAACCTCAAATGAGACAATCCAAATGAAATAAATGATTTAAAAGCTTTCTGCAACTGGCAGAATATGGTGGTGGGGGTGGGAGGTCCCAAACTCGGGTAAAAATGGTGGTGGTAGGAAAAACTTTGTCTGACGTCCAGCTGGACACGGTAGTCCCAACTGCACAGAGAGACTCTGCTTCCAGAGTCCCTCCACCAGCAAAGATCCTACAGACAGCTCAGTAAATGTAAAATAAATCTGTAACATAATATTCAGTGATCTGGCATATCCTCCCCTATCTGTGGTTTTGACTTATGCTTGTGGCACACTAAAAACTCCTGGTCCTGGAAGTTAAGCAGTCTGCTTCCTTATACCCTATCCAGAAACAGTATTTGGATACCACGGGAAAGAATAAGACATTTCTGACTACAGAATTCTATTTGGAATAAGATCTGATATATCCAAAAAAAACTTAAAAAGTCAGATTTTTGCCCAAGAGAAAGAGACTATCAATCACTTCAAAAAAATCCCGAGCAAATACTAAGTGCCCAGAACCAGTATTTCTCCCAAATCGGAAACATGGTCATACAGAAATATGGAGACTTTTACAATATTGTGCTTCTTCTGAGTCCTAGAAACAGATAGCCAAGGTGAAGGCACAGAACAAAAAGCCCAAAAAACCTTTGGATGAAAGAGATACCGATGTGCTCCATAGTTACACAACAAAGCTTCAATGCCCCCACATGAGTTTCTAACTTCTGCTCTACTGGAGGCTTAATTCTTTCCCTCTTTGACATACAAGGTGTAAGATGTCAAGGTAAAAAAGAGAAAATTTTTTTCTAAATCTAAAACTAATCAATCAAACGAAACCCACAACACATTGAGAATGAAAAAGGAAGGCAAGGGTCAGGTATTTTTTTTTTAAAGAAAAGGTCAGGTGTACTCATCAAGGGAAAGCATCTATACAGAAGGGCCTTTCTATAAATAATTCTTAGGTTCACATGCCAGGTCATGTTTTGAAGCTGAAACATGGCTCTAATGAATGTTTACAGTAAAAGCTTCTATTATGACAACGGCTAAAAAGCCCAGAAAAACTCTTTGAAAAGGTAAAGAAATGTAGACCTAAACCTGCATTGCCATAAGATCCACAAGACACTTACATTTCAAAGGTTCTTTTTTTTTTTTTTTTTAAGATTTTATTTATTTGACACAGAGAGAGATCACAGGTAGGCAAAGACGCAGGCAGAGAGAGAGGGGGAAGCAGACTCCCCGCAGGATGTGGGGCTCGATCTCAGGACCCTGAGATCATGACCTGAGCTGAAGGAAGAGCCTTTAACCCACTGAGCCACCCAGGCAGAGGCTTAACCCTCTGAGCCACCCAGGCGCCCCTACACTTAATTTCAATAAATGATTAGGTATATATTAAACACTGTGGGCATTTTAACTCCATGCCCACAAAATAAATTTTGAGGATTAACCTCTTAAAATACAAAATGTGGTTCATTTGAGTAAACAGTATTAAAACAAATAAATCAAAAAGGAAAAAAAAGGATGAATGAACTTTTAGGAAATGTAATATTGGGCGCTTGGGTGGCTCAGTGGGTTAAAGGCTCTTCTTTCAGTTCAGGTCACGATCTCAGAGTCCTGGGATCTAGGCTGCATCCAGCTCTCTGCTCAGCAAGGGGCCTGCTTCCTTCTCTCTGCCTGCTTGTGATCTCTCTGTCAAATAAATAAATAAAATCTTAAAAAAAAGGAAATGCAATGTTGAAGGAAAAAGAATAGTATAGTGTTAATAAAAACTAGACAACAGTTTCACTTTAGCTTTTCAGTAAAACATGTAAACAGTTACAACGTTTTCTGGCTTCAGCTTCCTAGATGCATGCTATCTATACGGCTAAGGAATGTTAGCAACTGTGAAATTCAGTTTTCCCTAATTTCAAATTCCCCACGGAGAGATGCATATATTTAGAGAAGGTTCTCAGGCTGCCATGCTTGCAAAACCTACCCACATCGTCCACATCTCCACAAACCTCTCCAAAAAACCTGCTGGATTAGAAAGAGAAAGGAAGTGCCCCTGGTGGGTAGGGTTTACAGCACTCATTCTGAAAAAAGCTCATTATCATGCTTTGAAACACTTATTTTGGTACTATTCAGGAGTATCTAGAAGGGTATAATATATAGAAAGAGGAACTAAAATATATGATTGTATTACATTTAAACCATCTACATTCCCCTTCAGCTCTCAGAGTTAGCTATTTTTTGGGAGCTTACCCACTTACTCTTGAACTTTCCTTTAATATGAAGCAAGTTTTAGGACTCCAAAATACACAGACTTGGGAAAATACAAAATACATAGTCTTGGGAAAAAAAGATCATTGCTTCTTACAAAATCTTGAGCATACTGCTTCTTCTATAATTCATAGTGGTGCAGGATCACTACTTCATCTTTACTTCCCTGGCAGGGAAAGTGCAATTTACCTAAGGGAAGCCTCACTGAAGGAAAGTTACTCTTACTGTTTGGGCTGTTGGCATCATCTGGTTTGAACAGAACATTCAAGATGCAGGCAGTCCTTTTATTTCGAATTACTGCTCTTAGGACCTTTAAGACAAGGTAAGATCTGCATCAAAACACAATGGCTTAATTACTTCTCTTACAGTAATTTACAGCCACCTATAAGCATTTTTCCATCATTTAGAAATAGGTGACCAGTTCCATATGACAAAACAGAAGGTTCAGCCTGTTGACAGCATTAGAGGGGCTAAATACTGTATTAAATGCCAGACTTAGTGATTAAGGTGACCTCAAATATCATGTGTTATGTCTCTTGCTAAAAGAAGTTGCCAGATTACTAAAAAGAGTCTGCTACCGAATTACCAAACTATTGAGAGAAATTCAATAAGCCAGGCGTGGCTTCCAGAAACCTAAAACTTCTTCCCTATGCTAGCCTTCATTCCTCTGTGCTGATATGACCCCTACTCCCTTATTTCTAGATAGGGATAATCATGCTCCAATTTCCACATATTTACTACCAGCTACTCCCTCGAGCAGCAGGGTTAGAATATGAAGTCTTAGCTATAAAGAGTCCGAGGAAAAACATGCAAACATTTATATCCTACTTATCCAGGTACTTTAGCCCCCTGACCAGCAGCTTTCCAACTTTCGCACTGAACACTAACTCCGGTGGTTTGTGATTATTTGTCCTCAGTTTCACTCTATTTCCATGTCCATGACTTACTTCCTCTCCCTCAAGTAATTAGCTTCTACTCGGACAACAAGAAAGCAGACAGAACATCAACACAGGTGTAACTGAAGAGACAGAAGCTGCCCTGCACAGCAGAACAAGTGTATCTTTCAATATAACCCAGTGGTGTTCAACCCTGGTTGCCTGTCAGAATCACCTCAGGAGCTTAAGTATCCTGATGCCCAGGCCTCATTCCAAAGTTATTAAATAACAATCTCTGAGGATGGGACAAGACATTAGAATTTGTTCTAATGTTCTAAAGTTCCTCCAGGAGAACGCAATATGGAGTCAAGCTGAGACCACTACATTAAGTTAGACTGAACAGCTGCTCTCTGGTTTTCTATATAGAGAACTAATCTCAAGTCTTGTTTTCCATACAGTATTTCAGAGGACTTCTTAAGTAATTCCCAACTCTCATTTCCTTTACAATTAGGGAATTTCTTCCCTAGTAAAGGAAGGAGTCGCAGATGTTCTATTTCACTGGTGTAGGGAAAGAGGTACAAGTCCTTTGCATATCCTCACGTCTGCCAGGAGCTGCTTCTCCTCCCTTTATACACAATAAAACCACGAAGACAAGTTTTGGGTTCCCATTAAGCAGGACGGACATTAGTCATAGACATCTGATTCCTGCAAGTTAAATGTCAAGGTGTCCTAGGTCCCCAAGGTTCCTTCTCCTACCTCCAGCAGGTCTATCATCCTGGTCATCTGGGAGTAGATAAGGACCCTATGTCCTTGAGACTTGAGCCGAGTCAGGAGGACATCAAGGGCATACAGCTTTCCACTGTCAGTGATGAGGCTCTCCTTGCCTGGGGAGAAGAAAAGGAGGGGGGAGGAGGGGGAAACTGTATTTAATTGAAGCAGCAAAATCACTCACTGCAAAGCTGTATGCAGCCAAAATTACTACAACCAGGGTGCTTGTCATCAAGAGAGCAGGAAGTAACTCTAGAGAAGAATGTGAAGCACTGTTAAATCATGATCCAGTAGTGCTCTGGGAAGAAGAACCCTGAGAGAGGGAAGTACAGGTTCCCAATGGACAGTTCCCAATCAGATACCTGCTGCTAAGACAACTGAAAGCTTCCCTGCTCCACGTCCTTACTCAGGGCACATAGGACATCTAAGAGTGAGGTCCATGTCATATTTGCTCTAAGTGACCTGAGAAACTTGTTTTCCTTTCTTCATCTTATCTCTAGCTATCTGTTTCTGTTAGTTCTGTGGCTAAATGGTTTATACCTCCTGAAAGCAAGAGAATATAGAGAAACAAGGGCTACTCTTGCCTGTCCCCAGAGGCACTTAAATACCGAGAAATGCAAATACACATATCCATTCCTGCCCTCTGTTTAAATTCAAAATCCTTCTCCTGGATGATTTCAAATAGGATGGTTGGTAAATGTCATTATCCTAAACTGTAATTTAATAAAGATACTAAGGTTTGTTCAGCTTCTCAGAAGGAGTGACTCTGGGTTTCTGTGAAATGGAAGCTGCTTTTACTCACTAACTTATGCTTTCTCTTTCCTCTTCCCATTAAAAGGGGAGAGGGAGCATTTTAGCCAGAGATCTTTACAGAGCACTTAAGTCTCCAATTTTCATCTTATCCATTCAGTATCATTCAACTCCCATCACATTTCAGGAAGTAGAGTTTCCTGTTTGCAGACTGGTCCATAAACATGCCCTGAACAATCGTTGCCACTAAGAGGGGGAAGAAATGCTGCTGAAGGGGCTGGGAGATTTCAGAGTGTGTGTGGAAGTGGCTGTGGGATGCGAAACGGGAGAGACAAAGGATGGAGAGACGACACAGACAACTAACCACTAAAAGTAAAAAAAGGAACTACTGAAAAAACATACGGACTATCCCTAGTTTCTGGGTTTGAACCCACGGTTTCTTCCCCTCAGAACTGCACAGGCTGACTGTTGAGAGCAATCCAAGACTTCTCAATGGGTATTTCTCTGTTCTCGCCACCCTTTGCCAAGTGCACAATCATTGTATAAACCGAACGAGAACGGATGTGCTGACAGCACTGTAACAAATCATCAGCCACTCTGTTTTTGCTACAAAGCCACAGGCCCTGGATGTTTACTCCTCAGCACTGCTGCCTGCCTTTTCCCACCTTCGGAACGCTGCCAGGCCACATCTCTCCCTCCACCACCCCTTCCCCGATGCTGTGGCACACACACCTTTGTTCAGCCTCTTTGTTTGGTCCTGTTTAGATTATTGAAATGCTCCTCTTTTTGTTGATCTCCTTACCAACACAATCAAACAACTGCAGCTGGGACAGAATCAAATGTGAGGCCCTCTCCATGGCACCAGACAAGGAGGCCTGTGTGAATTCCAAGTCTGATCAGGCGGCAACGCTTTCCCAACAACTTCAGCATTTTCTTCTTGTCACGACTACTTTCCTTCTCCTTTAACAGGATTTCCTGGGATCCCTCAATTTTGATAGCTCCTAAACATTCCCCACAGAGCTACCAATCAGCTTTAGACAATTTCTTTCTTTCTTCATTAAAAGCACAGGAGAAAAAAAAAAAAGAGAAGCCCATATATTTTTCAGTCACTGAGTAGAGAGGGCAAGCTAGGCTTGTCAGATTTCTGCAGCCTGCTTATCTTCCCTCTCCATTCACATCTATTCCTTCACATATTTTAGTGTATGTAAATATTTTAGCATATGTAAATCTGTCTCGTGTCTGCATTTTGAGAAGCTTCATCTCAAAATCGTGATTCAATGGTGTTCACACATTCCTGCTTTCTACATCTCCTTTCCTTTGCTAACTAGAACAAACTGATGCTAAGAGGAAGAGGCTTAGAGTCGAAGATGCACACAGAACTCTGAAGCACCTGAAAGAGGCAGGAGTGGCGCCTGTTGTTAGCTGTTGCTGTGTGTGGGGGAAGTGAAAGTGGATGGACTGAATTTCTTTGGACTACCCTGAAAGAAAAGGCCTAAGCAGAAAAAGACTGCACAATACCAAATTCCAATACCAAAGCAATGAACAGCATTTGTTTCTCCAGTAAGCATGTTATTAACTCAGGCCCCCTACTTGTCCTTAGAAAGACAGGCAGAGAAAAATGGGTTTCTTTCCCTGCATACATCGGGGTCTTTGGGGCCTGCCATCCATTACTCGATTTTTTAGAAGCTACCAAAGTTGCACTGGACAACAGTACCACCTGCTGCTAGGCAGGGCACAGAGTCCAGAAGAGTACAATTTCCTAGAAATTCGGCTGATTGTGCCAAGTAAAACCCCTCTTTAAAACAGGATCTCGAAATGCTATGCAGACTTACCCTACTTTTTTGCAGGTTTTATGATCCTACAGTACAATCTTACAGTATTTTCACATAGACACAAGTTCTTACTGGCCACAGTGTAAGAGCCTGCTTAGGGACAAACTGAATATATCCCATGGCAGTAAAACTAGGCTAATAGGTGAAGTATCTCCTTTTTCCAAGAAGAGGGGACTTCTGAAAGGACTAAAGATCCTTCTCCTGGTGAAACAGTGAGATGCATTCAAAGTGTGAAATTCAGGAGATTTTGGTCTTTCAGGGACTATAATAGAACCAACCCTCCCCAAGGAAACAGAAAATGTAAAAGTATAGAGAAAAAAGAGATAAAATGCAGGTTCCAATGACCCCGCACCACCCTCCACTCCTCGCTGCCCTGCCCCAGCTAGTCTACAGAGCACAATGGGGTCAGTGAGGAGCTGGTTGGTTCTCACAGTAAACAGCCAGTGAGGCTGGAGCTTTTTATCGATGCAAAAAGAACTCAGACACTTCCTGCTATTTAAACAAGGTTCATTTTTCTTTCAAAGAACAGGAAAAGCCACAAGAGATTCCCACAGCGCCAGCAATAAGCACTCTACTCCTGCACTGGGAGCTTAGGAGCCAGAGTAAAGAAGGGAGGAAGAAGAAATAAGGTGTTGTCTTGCTTCTTTCAACACCTGTGCTCACCTTCTGCCTGGGATTAGATGGTTTCCAGACCTACTGGATTTTAGTCCTCTATTCCCACTAACAAGGCCTGCTTTACAACTCAGCTTTCCCCCTTGTTTTCCAACAGTACACCTTCACCCACTGCTTTGAGGGGTTCTAAGTCTGCTACGAGGACTCATACTATATTGCTCTCATAAACTCAAAATGGCATCTTCTAGTTCAAAGCACCCCCACAGCTACTATGAAGTTGACCCAAAGTCCCTTGACACCTGGCAGATTCTCTCTTTTGAACACTCAGCTCTAATTTACTTCCATTCTACCCAGTAAAAAGAATACAACCGAAGTGTCAGAGGACTTGGACCACCAAAACTAACGTGGTAGCTCTCAACTGCCACTCCTCCAATCTGCCAGCAGGTGTAAGCAACATAAGCCTATGAGTCCTGTGTTTAGTTTCCTTAAAAGTAGTCTCACTAAAGCAAAGATGAAAACCTAGTTTCCTTTCAACCCTCGACCTTGACTCTAGGAGGTCTGGGAATCTGCTAGCGTTTTGGCACAAAACACACTGTTTTTCTTCTGGTTATCATTTAGATCTCTAGTGCTCCGTGCAGGACACTGTTTATGCTACTTCAACTAGGCTTTCTGAGAGTGACGACATTCTCATTCACCCTACTGGCAATGGCACAAGACAACTGTACTCATTCGACCTGGAGCCCTTCCTACCAAGTTTATTCTCCCCCGGCTCCTTTTCTTTCTTTCTTTTTTTTTTTTTTTTTAAGGGTGGCATTCCTTTCTCAGCTGTAAGCCTGTCAAGGAGAGTACGTAAGCACAAATCTAAAAAATGTTTCTCTCTTAAGTCATAAATTACCCAAGTATTTTTACCTATAAAGTTAGTAAGGGCAAAACAGGAAACAAACCCCAAGAACTTTGAATTCCAAATACCTCGAGCCACCACATGGATTATCTCCTTGGTTCCTCTTCCCTGTCAGGGCTGGAAACACATTCCAAGAGAAAGGAGAACTTACCTGGAATCCTGATGAAAGACCAGCCATTCTGAGGCCTGATGCTCCACAGCCCTCCAGCTGGCTCTGGGAAGAACTGGGATCGTCGATTTAGCCAATCTGCCGCCAGCTCAGGGGCCCCATTTAACAAACACTGCTTGGCTGCCAAACTCCCTCCTTCCTTCAACACTCGCCGCTCATATTCTGCACTTCGGTCATTGCAGTAAGAGTCCAATGGCACTGCGGTAACCTGTAGTGAGACAGTCACATGAGATAACTCTTGCACATTTCCTACACCCCAACTTTGAAATCAGACAAATGTGGATAATTCTTAGGCTAGTGGTTTTAACTTCCTTGTTCTGACAAATAAGCTGCCCCTAATAACTGACTTAGTGAGCTGGTCCAAGTAAAAGGCCAACCACTTACAAAATGAATCTGCAGCAAGCTAAAAATCCAGAGAGCGCTGGAGTTGGCAGAAAAGCTGGGATACCAGGTCAGGAATGACCCTATCACTTGGATATATCTCTATATATCTATATATCTCTGATCCCACTTTGCCACTTCCCCTCATTGCTGGATAGTGTTTTTTTGGTGAAGTACTATTAGCCGCACACAGAATGGGGAGATCAGAAAGGGAGCTGGAGCTCCCTTGTGAAGTAACACAGCCATTACTAAAGAACAAAAATAGTTACTGGCCTGGTGCATTTAAAGCTATCCCAAATTTATCAAGACTTCTTTCTCCTCTTCCCTGACCAGGCTGCTGACAACCCTAAGAAAGATAAAAGAACCTTTCTTTTAGGCCATAAGCTGAGATATGGTGGAGGGAGGTGGAGAAAGCAACTACCAGACAGTGGTTGTTTAATTTCTTAGCTAGGACGGACGCTATGCACAAATTCTTATGTCCCCACAAGGTGCAACAACACTGAAATGCCCTCCCTCATGGAATAGAAGATTCCCACCAATTAAGAAACAGGCTTTTTAATCCTAAAAAGCTAAAGTGATCTGGGTCTACTGCCACTCTAATAAGCATCTCTGTATTCAGATAGTTGTGAAATCACCTGATTAAAAGCCCGAGTTACCTTCTGTTGAAATCTGGAGGCTGTGATTACCTGCAAGCTCAGGTTGATAAAAATGCCAAAGTCTCATTATATGTACTAAATTGCTTGGAAAACCTTGGAGCAAGACCAAGAAATGGGGAGAAACTGGGTATAAGGAACAAGCGCAGAGGAATGAGAGATTGGAACACAGAACACTGGTCATATCTAGTTAGCTAGTTCTATTGTTGTTATTATTTCCCAGAAGTGAGACATTTAAGAAAATTTATCTTGCTATTAACTTTTCTACCTTCATGCCCATCAATTGTTAGGGCAGTGAAATGGCTCTCAAGTTTTGGTATGCAATAGAACCTTCTTGGGAGCTTATGTAAAGTGCAGATTTTGATCCAGAAGATCTGGAGCCAATAGCTCTATCCTTTTAACAGCCAACAGAGCCTCTCCGGCCAAGCTTAATGCTGCCCTGGGGTACATTAGCAGTCAGCTAGCTGACTACAGGGCTGCAGGTGCCTCTGCTGGAGACTAGAGGATACCAAAACAAGAGAAAGAGCATCATTTTACTAATAATACCACAGCGTCCTCTACTCTGGCTCACAGATGAAGCATTCTGAATTGAGTTTGCTAGAGAAGAGCGCCACCTACAGTCCACACACAAAACTACAGGAAGGGGTCACAGCAAGCTGCCCCCACCCAGCAGCTTCAAAACCCAGACAGGCTGACACATCAGTTTCCCACACAGTACAAGGTGTGGGTGCTGGTGATCTCCTGTCATCTGTACCCACTCCAAAAGAAGTTTCTTCTCTTGCTTCCAAATTATTCCTTTTTCCCACTGAAAGCTGAACATAGACAAATGAAGACAGAAATAAAAAACATGTGGATAAAATCTGGATCTTTCCTGCCATGGCCTGTCCTGGCAGTAACTCAGCGGCTCTCGAGTCCCAGAGCCTCATAATCAATAGTGGCTGCACTTTCATAACACTGATGAAAGCAGCAGTGGCTAGACTACAGAAATATGACCAGTTCTATATAGTATATACACTTTGGGATGATTTTTAAAGCATATTTACCCTTTTATTTATTTATTTATTTATTTATTTATTTATTATTTTACTCTTTTCTAATGAGAGACTCACACTGACCAATTTTACACTCAAATAAAACTGCTTTGTTTTTGTTGTTTATTTTGTAGAAAACCAGAACTTATACTGGAATTATCAAGACTTTGGGGGGGGCACCTGGGTGGTTTAGTGGGTTAAGCGTCTGACTCCTGATTTTGGCTCAGGTCATGATCTCAGGTTTGCGAGACTGAGTCCCACATCAGGCTTTGTGCTGGGGGTGGAGCCTGCTTAAGATTCCCTCTCTCTCTGCCCCTTCCCCATTCGGTCTCAAGCATATGCTCTCTCTTAATAATAATAATAATAATAATAAATATATATAGACTTTGGACCCAGATTCTCCAGATGAAAAATCAAAAGCTAGAAACTCAGCACAAAGCAACAGGAACAATGACACAGGGAAAAATGTTCTTCCTGTCTAGAACTCATTCTTAGGCACTCTTACACAGTTAGAAACAACTTTCTCCAGTTATAAACTTCCACCTATTTTCCAGTTTCATTTTGCTGATACCCTTCCAAGTCCAGGATTGAAAACTAGGAGGCATGTGAGGCCTAGTTCTCAGTGAAATATATTTTAATGTTTTGATAAGCTTCTTTGGCAGGAGCCCTGGATCAGGATATATGCAGAATCACAGAATGTCATGTCATAAATACGTAAGCAGTGAACTCATGAGGTCTAAAAGGAGGCAAACAAGTTCCACTTCTAATTAAACTGTGCTTCCCAAGTCAGCTCTCTTCTAGACAGCCTCCACCCATTCTTCTAACCCCAAGTGGCCTTCCTGATTGTTCAGAAGCAGGGAGAGATGAAGCATGACATACCATTCTTCCCTCCCCACAAATGGAAATGCATACTCCCTTCAGTCTCACATGAGCTAACCTTTGTTTCTTGCTTCATTAACTTCCTAAACTATAGTATCTTCCAGGGCTGTCTTGTCAAGTACTGAGCGCGTCCTTCCTGAGGACGTGTGTGCTCCTGCTCCAGCTCTAGGAAGCGTGACCACTCCAAGCGCTTCACTTTTTTTGTGAAATCGATTTCCAGGGTCTTGGTTTATTAACCCTGCCTCAGCTAACAAGAAAGCAGCTCCTATAATTCCTTCCTTAAAGGAGGCACAGTTCTCCTAGAACTGACCCTAAAGTTTCCACAGCACAAGACAGGGACATTAATTTGTTTTAGCTCAAGGCTAAAGTTCAAACTTCAAAGGAAGTCAGTTTTTCCCCACCACAGATGGGTTAGAAATCAATATAAGATAATCAAGGTATCTCAGGATTATTCACACCCCAGGCCTGATCGAAAAGGTAAAGGCTTGTGGATGAGTGTATAAAATATTCAGACATATTCAAAACTCTTTTCTGTCCATATAACCATAACGTAATAACTCCCATTTCAGGTTTGGCACCAGCTATGTGAAGAAACTCTACAGTTATGGAGAGAGGGGCTGAGTAGAACAGGAGGGTTCTGGGGAAGAAGACTTGAGTCAAATCAAAGTTTTCTTCTGTTCCCTGTCCGCCACCCCTTTAAGATACTCTAGCCTTCATCAAACTAGCCACCAGAACAGCAGCACCAGGCATGACAGTTTAGATTCTGGGCTCCTCAGAAAACAAGCCTTGAGTTGTGTCGTTGGAGTATTCTGTGTGAGTATGTTGGGAGAGTGGGGTTGTTCTTCAGAGTGGTTAGCTACAGAGCTCTGAGTGGAACAAATGAAGAATTTTTATGCCTGTAAACGCAATGACAGCCCAAGGCAGCTTACTTTTTAACTGGCTGCATAAATCACTAGGGATATGAGAAATAAAAATATCTAGACATCCCTCTCTGAAATCTAGACTTCCTCTTATTAGGCCTCTCAGTATACATATCAGATTGGGAGGGTGAGAAGGAAATGAACCACACAACTATGTAGCCTGAAGATCACTTTCTATAGGAACAGCTGACTTTAGACATTTTCTAAAAAAGGTGCATTTCCCTGCACTGACTTAAGCTTCAAAGACCAAAAATGCTTTGGCAGAACAGGATATATAGAAAATCTAAATACTGTCTATTCCAATAGCCAATATAAATCGCAGTTGACAGTGGCCTATTCAATCAAGCTCACGTACTACAGGGTCAGCAGACAGAGGGGAAGACAGGCAGGAGTCAACGGGGATCAGTACCACCATCATCTCATTTCCATTCATCAACTTTCTTGGGACCCCCTGCCAGATTCTGACCTTTGACAACTCAATAAAGAGTGCAAGCTAATGTAAATAATGACAAAAAATATCACTAAGGAAGATTGAAAAGGCTCTACCTTCTTTAAACAGACACAACAGACCTTCTAGAATGACGGGAGAAAACAAGGTAAAACACAGAAGGGTAAGAAATGTCAAACTCTTACGAGTTTTCCTGGCCAACTGAAAGATGCTCCTTAGAGCAAAAAGGAAATAAGCCAGGAAGACAGAAACTTGTTCTCTGCTCTAACAGAGTCTGGCGCATCTCTCCACTGCCCCTCTCCCTTCACATACTTGTCCAGAGTTGTAAGAGAGCCTCTGTCCAGCTCTGAGCAATGACAGGAAAGCATGGAAGAGGGAAGCAGAGTAAAAAACAGCACTGTGCAAAGGAGAGCCTTTGCAGCGATGCTGTTGGTAATCAACAGAGTGCCCTGTCTGGATAAACGGAGTGTTAGGAAGGCTCTAACAGGTGCTCACGTTGAAACCACAAGAGAAATTGCTCCCAACCTTCAAATAAAACTATGACTGCTGAATGGTGCACAGAGCCCAAGAGTCAATTTTCAGTGGGAACATACCTATGAACCACAGTCTAGGCAGGGCTGCCAAGGAAAGCGAGAGAACACCAGACCAAGAAGTTTCTTGATGCTGGAGTGTTATGTTTCCTTTTGTTATCTGGAGACTGCACCGAGGCGATAAGGCCAGATCAAGTCTCCCTCCCAATCTGGCCCCCTCCTCTAAAAAACCCTCAAAAACCTCAATGCAGGTAACAAATGGCTCCCTCTCCTTTTCAAATACTTCACTGTCCCTGACCCTGCTGTTCAGTGATCATCTATCTGACAGATGGCTTGCTCCCATGGTTTAGAGCCCCGGACTAAATGAGAGGAACTACAAAGGAGAGACATGGTCAGGGAAAGAAGCCATTCTGATCTACCATACGACAGTTCTCAAACCAACACAATTCAAAGGGAGGTGTACTGTCTGGGGAAAGCCAGGACCGTGTATGTCTTCCAAATATTGAGGATTTATGTTCCTCAAGGTCCAAACAGCTTAAAACCATTCTGTTTAAGAAATGGATCTCTTAGAAGTTGGTTTATTTCTTCAAGTGTCATCTATTTTGTCTCTTCCCTCCTGTGACACTTACTCGTGGACTGGCCACACACAAAAAAGATGGCAGTTCAGTGAGCAGGCAGCAACGAAGCGAGGAGGTAGCTGATCTCCGCTGATGGATGACCTGGTCTGAGTAGCCACTCACTGCTTTGCAGTGGCTGCTGAAAACCAGAGACTACAAAACAAAAATGCAAATTAGTGCCGCTGGCAAGCATGCTTAATGCAAGCAAAATGGAAAAAATGTCACATAATAAACATCTGACTTAAACACATTCTTCCTAGTTAATATTACTAATCCTAATAGACAATAAACCAGTATTTAGAACCAAATATACAATATAGTCAACATTCATGCTAGTTTTAAAACAGAATTTTATTAATATACCATAAGCAAATGGTATTTCTAATTCTACCTTTTTCTGGAAGAGATACTCTTAATTATAAATACAGCATAACTTTCATTAGGCAGAGCAATATACATGTAATGGGAAGTCTGGTTCCTTTGTTATACTATGGATGCAAACTCACGTCTTAAATTAAAAACATGATGGCCAACAATATTTCCTTCTAAATTTTTCAAGGCACTTTTACAACAATTTTATTTTTTATTTTTAAAAAATATTTTATTTACTTATTTGACAGAAAGAGAGAGACAAGCAGGGGGAGTGGGAGAGGGAGAAGCAGGCTTCCTGCTGAGCAGGGAGCCTGATGCGGGCCTTGATTCTGGGACCCTGGGATCATGAACTGAGCTGAAGGCAGACACTTAACGACTGAGCCACCCAGGCGCCGCTAATGATTTTAAGTAATCTCTATACACAACGTGGGGCTCAAACTTACCACCCGATATCAAGAGCTGTATACTCTACTGACTAAGCCAGCCAGGCAAAAAGCAATCTGTTTAGCACCACACATGTATATGAACAGCGCAATGTACAGCTGACCCTTGAAGAACATGGGTTTGAAATGTGTGGATCCACTTACACATGTTTGGTTTTTTTTTTTCAAAAATAACAATACTGTAAATGTATTTTCCTTATGATTTTTAATAACATTTTCTTTTCTCTAGCTTACTTTATTGTAAGAATACAGTATATAACACATATAACATACAAAATAAATGTTAATTAATTGGCTGTTTATGTTATTGGTAAGGCTTCCTGTTAACAGCAGACTGATAGTAACTAAGTTTTTGGGGAGTCAAAAGTGAAACGCGGATTTTTGACTGCAGAGACGGTCAGCATCCCTAAACTCCTACGTTGTTCAAGAGACAACTGCAGTTGTAACAAGGTTAGCTGTTTCATTTATTCAGCAACATCAATACAAGTGGTCAGGAAAAGGAAACAATATTGCTTCAGTTCCTTTATCTGACCATTTTTTTAAGCATTGTAAAATTTTCATTTATATTACCTTATCAATACATTTTAACAGACTAAAAATTCCTAGTAAAGCTTCAGTTTATAAGCTTTCATGCAAAAGTTTAAAAGTATGGAATGCTGGGGCACCTGGGTGGCTCAGTTGGGTTAAGCGCCTGCCTTTGGCTCAAGTCCTGTCCCCAGGGCTCTGGGATCATGCCCCTCAACAGACTTCCTGCTGGGGGGGGGGAGCCTGCTCCTCCCTATCCTCCCCACTAGTGCCCTCTCTTACTGTCACTATCTCTATCTCTCTCTCTCAAAATAAATAAATAAAATCTTAAAAAAAAAAAGTATGGAATGTTCACATGAAAGAATCGGTCAGTGGAATTACAGAGCTCTTTACAGCAGATGCAATTCTTTCTTGAGGGTAATGTTAGACATTTTATTTTTGGATCTTCATTCTTGATTACTTCACTTTTTTTCTTTATTGTTTTCTCAGGTAAGGCTAGTTGGTAATCTAAATAACCACACAGATGATGATAACACATACACAAGATAGGTAGGCAAATTCATACATTGGAATAAGGTCAAGAAAACAAACTAAGATGAACAGTAATCAGGATTCTGTACAGAAGAATAATAGTTCCAGTACCAAAAGCTTCCAGGACCAAATGTCTTCAAGCTTCTCTGTTCTGTAGATATCTTTTCCCAAAGTAAATGGGCTCTTCAGGATCACACCTTGAGAGAAGCCATCTTAAGTTGTCTAGCGGAATATGTGTATCATAATCCGTTTTCCAAAAACCAATCAGCATTTTCTGAATAGTGGTCATTAACAAACTGAAAGGCCTGAACTCATTCCAGGAGAGTTGGGCCTTCTCCAGTGGTTTCTAGCCACACCGTATGGAAGTCTTTACAATGCTTTATTACAACACCAGACCCACGTAACTTGGATATGTTTTTATTTTCCTCTAGATGTTGATGTCCCTGTCATTACCCAGAAAAGAATTTTATCCTTCTGACAGTTTTTCAACAATATTTGCATTCTCATCTTTATGTTGGCTAGCATCTGTACTGAAGTTCATCTGCCTCGCTACATGTTTATGTACACTACCTTCTCAAAGCCTACGCTGATGATTGTTACAAAGATTAGACCAGGTATCACCCTGTTCTTCCAATACTAGATATTGGATAGCTAACAATACACCCTTTAAAAAAAATCCTACTCCTATGCACAGATGAAGGTATTCAGTCTTCTTGTTTTCCACAAACACATTTTCTATTATTGAAGGTAAGCCCCTTTGTCCCATGTAGGGGGTGGAGAGAACTACTGCTCATGTCATGGAGCTTCAGTAGTAGTCGTTCAGGACTGCTAGTTACGGTGTCTGTTGCCACCTAGGTGGCTGAAGCAGCAGCAGGGGCTGACCTAAAGACCTCAGAATTGTTTACTAACTTCTAAAGAGCAGTAATTAAACAATGTCTCTGCCAGGGATCTCTTAAAGTCATTCTAATTTTAAGTATTTTCAAATGGTAAAATTAAACAAAGCCTGTTTCTTACTTCATTCCCAGAATATAAAGGTAAAAGATGAAAGAATGAACATTTCTCTCAATTATTTTCTCTTCAACCTTAGAGTTTTTGGTAAGAAAGAGTTATAACATTTACTGTGGGGAGTTCTTTTTAACACAGTATGTTCTTTGTGACACCTTTCTGGAAAAAGTCTACTGATAATTCTACTCCCACGGGTGGTCATTCCCAAATTAAAACATGTTCACTTGTCTTACATGAGCTAGGTTAAGATGGTATTCTCACTGGAAGTCACTAAAGGCAAGGTGATTTGTAGCTCTCTGATTATAGATTAAATAAAAATTCACTAGCTCAAAATACTCATACACAGCCTTCGCTTAAACAAACCTTGACCACCCTCAGCATTTTATTTTTTTTTTTTAGATTTTACTTATTTATTTGACAGACAGAAACACAGCCAGAGAGGGAACACAAGCAGGGGGAGTGAGAGGGAGAAGCAGGCTTCCTGCTGAGCAGGGAGCCCGATGCGGGACTCGATCCCGGGACTCTGGGATCATGACCCGAGCCAAATGCAGATGCTTAACAACTGAGCCACCCAGGCGTCCCCACCCTCAGCATATTTTACTCAATCTATACTTTTCTACATTATTTTCTCTTAATATTGGCTCCATCAATTCTTCCTTTGTATAGGCAGTCCTTCATACCACATTACTCACATTCCCTTCACATAATGACACGAACTACTAGACACTGCTACATACACAAAAATTTAATGCTTAACACAGAAGAACACAAAGGACACCTTAAATACCACTGCGTAAGACACTTGGGTGAGTAGGTGAAGGAGGAACAGAAAAAAAGGTTCATTACTGCTTTAGTCTGTTTTGGCCTAGAACAGATTAGAACAAAAGACACAGAATGTCACACTACAAGAGACATGATTCCGTTAGGATGTGGGTACAGGTTTTGTTGTTTTAGTGTCCCTTCCTCATGCTCTTAAGTGTCTTCATACCCTGCAGGCACTGGCAGCTGTGTGTGTCTTGCTACCAGAACCAAAAGAGGCACATAGCAGAGAAGGCAGGCTTCTCTGTACAGTCTTTCGGTACCAGGCAAAAGTCTCAACTGAAAGTAAGGGGAGCAAGACAGACCCTACAGCTGTGAACTTCCTGCCATGGTACAGCACAGAAAACACACAGATATTTTTCCCCTCAGATATAGACTTACCTATTTAACAAGGGGGCCATACTTTATTCTCCATGTCTTTTTGAAAATTAAAAGGAAAATTTAATGTTACCATTAGGTCTTCGTTACTCAGAAATTAATTTTCTGCTTCTGTTCTTTTTTTTTTTTTTTTTTTTAAAGATTTTATTTATTTGACAGAGAGAAACACAGCCAGAGAGGGAACACAAGCAGGGGGAGTGAGAGAGGGAGAAGCAGGCTTCCCGCCGAGCAGGGAGCCCGATGTGGGACTCGATCCCGGGTCTCCGGGATCATGACCTGAGCTGAAGGCAGTCGCTTAACCAACTGAGCCACCCAG
>PITA01028243.1:0-19681 GCA_004023965.1 Spilogale gracilis
TAGACAAAGAACCCCGCTGACATGTGGCTAGTGACATTTTCTGGAAGTGTAGAAAACTCCGATGACAACGGTGAATGTTATTTACCAAAGTATAATAAAGCCAGGCCCTGCTGGCCTTCAGCAACCTAATTTAAAGCACCTGTTCTCAGGGCTTGAAGAGGCCTATGAAAGAACAAAGCATAAAATTTTGGTTTTTGTTATTGTTGTTCCAAGCATCAGAGTGTTCTTTCATAGTAATCCAAAGGATTCTAAAGTAGGAAAAAAATAAAAAATAAACTTGTGATCAGGTCAACATGAGTGACAGGGAATATTGAAACAAGTCATAATCTGGTTAACTTGGAGGCCCACATGTATTCACCTGAAGCAGTGAAAAAATTAGCAGTGAGAGACACATCTGTGGCTTGATGACTTTCCATGAAATCTCTAATCTCATTCGGACCTTCCTTTTTGATATTGGACATTATCCTTCCCCAATAACTAGGGTCATGGATGCTCTTGTGTTTCTGACTGCCAGGAGAATTAATATATATTTGAGGGGCGCCTGGGTGGCTCAGTTGGTTAAGCAATTGCCTTCTGCTCAGGTCATGATCCCGGAGACTCAGGATCGAGCCCCACATTGGGCTCCCTGCTTGGCGGGAAGCCTGCTTCTCCCTCTCTCACTCCGTCTGCTTGTGTTCCCTCTCTGGCTGTGTTTCTCTATCAAATAAAAAAATAAAATCTTAAAAAAAAGTTTTAATATATATTTGGATGTTATGACTTTAGGCACAGGTCTGTCCGATCTTTCTGGCAATGCCCTCCCAACCAAATTCTCCTAAATAAACAAATCAGATACGAATGAGACAATGGACTGAAGCATCCAGAAAAAAAGAATAGGAATAAGTCTTACAAAATATTTTTGAAACATTTGCTTTTAATCGTGGAGAAAAGAATTAGTTGTTCACCAGACTTTTATTAGGAATCTGCGTTAGCATTCCATCAGGTTATGCCTGGCATGGAAATTTTTTCCCTCACACATTTTCGTCTCAGGACAAGCTCTGCCATCAGAGAGTTTACTGTTTTCTCTCACCTGGCAGCACAGCTATTTGATGAGAAAGTCTGCATTCCTGAACACTGAGGAATCAAAGTGAAGCTTGTCAGCCAGTGAAAAATGGTGCCTTTTGCAGGGATTTCTTTCCTGTCTTGTTGGGTCAACTCTCTTCTCATTTTAAATATAATTGAACGTTTTTAGGAAACATGAGGTCAAGAGGAAAAGATTTTTCCCCCAAGACACTCCCTGGGGGATGCTCTCTTTGCCACATGAGGAGCAAAGCTATGGGCACCGCATGCTAGAAGAGGCAGTAGAGCAGCTAGCTAACAAGCTCTTAAGACCTCCTGAACTATGAATAAGTTGTTTATAATGGGAGGAGCTAGCTTAGAGCATTCTCAGCCTTTACAAAGTTGATAATGGCTGCAGCATATGGGGGCAGTTTCTTCCTCAGGTAACTTTGGGGTTAATTTTCTATACTAAAATCAATCACATCCTGAGTGAATTTTAGGCAAGCACCCATCATGTCTTCCTCTTACTCCTTATCCTCTCTCAGTCAAACACTCAATGAAGATGGAAGTTCTGCTACAGTTTTTTCTGAGCTGGGCTTTTGAAACTAGATAAGAGGGGATGCCAACGTTAAGTCCAAGTAAGAGTCTTGGAACACAGGGGAGACGACCAGGGGGGCAAGTTTTTGAGGAAGCGCTTTGAACTGGACAAGACATTAAATGATATCTTGTTATGACTTTCCTGGTGACCCAGGAAGTTTTCCTTATGGCTTTTGTTAAAGTTTCTAATTCCCTCTCAACTCCAGGAAATACTATCTTGGTATTCGGAGCCAGAAAGGAATAGTATCTTTCCCTTAATGAGCCAAGACTTCATTCACTGTGAATGTGAACTATTCTTCTCACATATGGGATTCATCTGTTCAACCACAAAATGTCGGTTAAGAAAGAAGGAATTTAGTAGCGAAAGTGATATTGAGGGCCAGCCCATCTTAGCTGGCTGGGAATTTGGTTATAAAAGATAGAAAGTGACTAAGAACCAGGTGAAAAGCACTGGTGGCTCTACAGTGAGCTCCTGTCCCTCAGGCTTCCCTTCTCAATTCTAGTCCATTTCTTCTTATTTCAGAGCCCTATCTCGAATTTCTGCCTTCATTCCAAGCCCCTGTCCCTGATAATTATATTTTGTTCCTCTCATTCACAGACATGAGACTAAGGGAAGGAGGAAGGAAGAGGATATCCTGCTTCAGCACCCAGAGAAACTTGCTTCTGGTATGCCCCATTTTAGGAATGATTGCAAGTTCCCAAAGTATCCTTGTTGGAAAATTGTGTTTAGACTCAAGTCAGACCCATTATAAATTAAATTGTCATTAGATGTGGCATTAGTCATATGAAATAATGCATCTTAGATTCCCAAAATACTTCATTTCAATGGAGATTTGGAAAACACAGTTGATTCATAAATTGCTTTTGCAAAACTCCTAGTTGTGTTAATTTCTATAGACTGCTTTGGATTTTATGACCTTTTGATAGCTACAAATAATTCATGTTTGTTCAATTCTTCTTTCTTACTATTCAGTTGGAATAACAACAATAACAAGAAAAAACTTTTCCAAACTAGTTATCTGTCCCATGAAACAGTACTGAAATTGTATGTACTTGTTCCCAAATTGCTTTCTACTCTAGTAGCTCCAAGTCATTTGGACTATTCATTTTAGTTGCTGAACCACAAAAATAGGTGTCTTTTGTTATATACAAACAGCTTTCAATCTGCTAATTAGGGCTAATTAGAGGGCAATTGAACTTTACTCTCCCTGTGTCTTTCTCTCTTTAAACTGTAGGCTGATGGCATTTTGCAAACTAATAGAATGAGCAGCCTTCCTGAGCCTCATACTCTTTCCATTATTCTACTGCTACTATACATTTTCTTGTCAGTGTTGGTATAGAGAAACCCTAGGAGTGCTTATTATACATGCTAAGGGAGACTAATTTAAGGTGACTGGATAGAGCTTGACTGGTTCTAAAGAAAACCTTCAGTGTGGGGCAGGAGAGGGTGTCATGGCTAGGTAATCCCTTAGAGTTCAGTTAAAGTTATTTTTCTCTCTAACAGTAAAGGCAGTAGACTTTTCTGTTACTCTGTTCCACATTAGCTGACATGATTTCCTTTGTTCCTTTTATCAACCCTGTGGAGTGGACAGTTTTCTCTGTCCCATTTCTTTGAGAGACAGGAAGCTTGGGGAGTTATCTGGAGAGGGAACATGGCACAGTAGAAAAAAGCACAGTCTTTGGAGTCGGACAGCCAGGCATTCATTTTCTTTTGCATGCTTTGGAATGTTACTGAAAAACTTGGAGTTTTATTTTCCCTCACTTTTTTATAGAATGCTACTGTCCCAGAATTTGGGAGACCTGGAGTCACAAGTTAAATTGAGTTGAGCTCAAGATTCATTCATTCACCAAACTCTCATTCTATTACTATGTGCCCCCTGTTTTATTTGATGTTGGAAACACAAAGATAAAGATGCTGCCCATATCCTTTAGGGAGTTTTGATGCTGAGATGATGGTCAAGGCAAGAGGAAATGACAAGACAGTGGGATAAGCACTGTGGTATATATGGTGGCCGGAGGTGGGGGTCACCTGATTCAGGTTGCAGGAATTCAAGAACGAAGCCTGGAAAAAGTGAAGATTAAGCTGGGTGTTAAAAAGAGGAACAAATTAACTAAACCAAATGATAGGTGATGTTAGGGCAACGATAGTCTGGAAGTAAATGAGTAATGACAGATGGCCATAAAGAGAATTCAAGGAGTTCTATAAGTTATAGATGAGAATACAGGATTTGGGGGACTGACTAGAGAAGTAGTTGATGGAGTAGGGATAGGAGAGGTTTAGGATCATAATCAGGAAGCAGTCAGGGTTTGAATTGTAGATTTTCTGATTTCAAATCTTATCCTTTGTCATCACAGTCCTCTTCCAGTCCAGCAAGTGTGTGTACACGCACATGCAAACATGCACAAGTGTGTGTGTGTGTGTGTGTGTGTGTGTGTGTGTGTGTACAGTTATATGTTTGGAATGAGCACTTCACATATATTTTTACCACTCAAGAGATAGTACTTTTCTTTACAGCCAACATGTGGATACACATTACAAGCCTGTTCTAAAGGAAGAGAAATGTCAACATACTTTGAAAGAAGCCTTTAGCTATATTTTTACTTCCCATTATCTGTACTTAAAAAAAAGAACAATTCAATCCATTAGAAGCTGTTTGTGAAATATTTCAGCTTTAAATAGTTGTCTTTGATGAGAAAGAGTACAAGCAAAGAAAGAAACGAAAGCAAACCTGGGAAGCATATAGCTATCATTTTATATGAGGTGAGAACCAACCATCCTAATGGACTTAAAAACTACAAATATTTCTCCAGTGATTGGCAATCTGTAGACAGAAGTCTGCAAGTAAATTACCTTTTGCCCTTCAATAATTATAAATTTAGATTCATAGCTAGGTGGATAATGGATGAATGGTAATTTATCTATATAAGGGAAGGAGCTGTTAACCTGTGTCCTTTGAAACACAAACCATAATGTAACATAGGACCTGGATTCTGTATAAAGTCTAAATTTTCTGGCCCAGAATGTAACTTTCTTAATGAAAATAGCTACATTTGTGTATTTCAAGAGAGACTTTGTGTTATTCTAATCTAACCCAGGCCATTTGATTGCAGAAGACACAATGAAAATCTCTAAGAATGAAAAAATAGATACATACACAAACAAAAATAATGTAGCCCATATCTGATACTTAACAGATTTACAAGGGTATGATTTAGAAAAAATAACCTAGATTTTGTATGCACTTTAATCTTGCTCTAGCAAACATATGACACTGATATTTCTCTGTTTATAGATAAAATGGCATTATTTAAAAATATAATTGATGACTGAATGTCTAAAGAGAATCCGTGTTTCCTATTGTTTTTCTTGTAAACTTAAGAATATTTCCATAACCTGAATTTGTTTTGTTTTGTTTTAATGGGTGTGGTAAGGGATGGTAAGGAAAAGGTTAGTCATTCCCATGGCTCCTGGGAATATTATCACAGTGTTTGTACTTGCTGTCATGTTGTATGAGCTAAGAAGTAGAAGGCAGAGGTTAAGAGATTCCCACTCTTTTGAACTTTGTTTAATTTTGTCTAACTTCTATCCCTGAACATCTTAACAATGTCTTCCATGCTTATATATTTTTATTTCATACTCATAACTTCCAAAGCCAACTATCCTTCTAAACTTGGTCAGGATATGCTATATGTACAGTAAAAAGGTTACACTTTCTAGTTCTACCGCAGCTGAAAAATTGCAATTATATTGACAACTTTATAAGCACAGAGCATACGTCTAAAGTAAAGTATGACTCTATGCTCCTGCGATAGGATATTTTCCATCTGCCCCTCCAGATCATTCTCCAGGTTTCTTCCCTTGTCCTATATTCCAGAAGGCTAATCTGAAGGCAATGTGAAAGAAACTTTCTTTTTCCTCTGGCTTTCCATGGGGCTCAGCCAATGGGAGGTCATGGTCACAAAGTGGACAAGAGGAAGGAAACACTGGAGAGTTTGTTCCTCTGCTCCCTCCCACTGGTTCATGGGTTGGCATTGTCTGAATGTCTCTTCCTTGAGCCACAGCTCCAGTCCTGAGAGCCTCCCACCAGACACAGGCCCCACTCTACTTTAAACATACCTCTGTTTGTTACTTCAGCCCTGGTGGTGGTTGGCAAGCTTAGGAATGCCTGCTTTACCCTACTTGGTTGGCTTTCTTTAATATTGCCCACCCTTTGCATCTTCATTAAAACCCTCTTTAATCTCTTCTTTTGAGAACACCATCTGTTTCTTGCCAGAACTCTGACTGGTACAACTTCCCAAAGTCAAACAGTGAAAACGTATCAAATTTGGGCAGTGAATAAGCTGAAGCTTGTTTTCCTGCCTCTCTATACCCTGAATATAGCAAATACACATGAATAGGAAGTATTTGATCTCTGGGGGGGGGGAGATTCCTCGTTGAGGAATTTTAAGTTATTCATATTACACCATGTTTAGCATTTACTGTACATTAAAAACAGGCAAATGGCATCAATTTGCACTGAAAAGTAAATTGTTTTTCTTCTGTCCTAGGTGGTCTTTTTTTTTTTAATATGGCCATGTTTTCATGCAAAGAGACATACAAAAGATGGAATAGCAGAAGTCAACCCCAGATGACTTCAGCATCTCAGTATTGATCATTATAGAGACCTTTCAATCTCTAGAATACTCTGATAATGGTAAAATCCTGCTCTCCATCAATGGGCTTCTGCTTGGAAAACAAGATGCACTGTGTAATGACTTGCCACTACCTCCATTAATGCAATTTAGGGGCTCGTTTTGCTTCATTTTGTGGCTCTATTCTTACTCCATGCTGCCATGGTCTCCAGTGCGCTTCCTACCATGAGTTAGAAATGAATTTTTTAAAATAAGCACTTGTACTTTGAACCATAAAACAAAATCTGAAGCTGAAATCAAAGGAAGAAGGTAAATTACTTTTAGTGCTCTGCAAAGAAACTTTCACTTGGCTATTTCCTGTTGTTTTGAAACTCTGAAAATCAATACAGAAACATATCATATTCTGAAGGCAGGTCAGCTCCGCACTAGGTGTTTTTAACAGTTGGCTTTGAAGGGGATACTTATGCCCCCTTGACATGAATCTACAGTTCTTTACTCTAAGTGTCCCCATGAAACTACATTTTTGCTCGGGCAATCCATCTCAATGGTTATTACTTTTTACTGTTCTAGGCTCCCATCTTCTGTTATAGATTCACTGATAGATCAATATGACAGAGGCAAGATAAAAGTCAGTTAGCTGCACATGTCTATTATGAGCCTGAAAATTCAGACAAACATTTCTCCCAACAAAAGCCAGGCACGTAACTGAATCGTTACATGTCTGGGTAGTTTTCTAGTCCTTTCTGTACAAACTCACATTTCTTGACATCTTTCTTAATTTTGAGGTCCTCATGGCCTGTCAGGGAATTAGGAATGAGTGGTTCCCTAAGGGAAAGAGTGAATTTAAAATACAATCTTCACTTTTGAAAGGAGAGAACAAAACACATTTGCTGCTACACTGAGGCAGTAAAAAGGAGTGCTGACATGCTCAGTTTCTAAACCACAGGCAAGTGGACTGTAAAACCAAGCAATGGTTCAAAGTCAAGGAAAGAATCTTTGTAGTCCTCTAGTGTGTAACGGGAACGACAAAACTGGCTTTGGGTTGGATGGAAACCTCAGTTCCCCTGGGGCTAATCATTTTGGCTATGAATCTGCAACCATTTTTAGAGAGAAGTAGAAATCTACTGAACACTTCAGCCACTGTCTACACAATGGTCTACAATAGCTACGAGCACTGTAGGGACAAAGTGCTTAAGCAACACCTCAGAGATGGGAAAAATGCACAGCAAAAGAGACTCAGATTCAATGGTTTAAAGATTTTAGCTCTTATTCCAAGCCCTCATGGTTAGATTCCTGCCAAGAGATATGAAACTTGAAAAGTCCACCAAAAGTCATGAGAAGTGTAACTAAAATTTAGACATTTTAATTTAGACCTTTTAATTGATGAATTATTTTATAAGTGGATCTAAGAAATATTTACTAAGTTCTTACTGTGTACCACTTACTGTTTCATTATGCAAGGTGTTCAGGTTAGAAAGAGGATGGTTTCCTGCCCACAAGTGGCTTATGATTCAGATGCAGAGACAGGCAGGTGTAGTAGGCAGTTATGTGAAAAATACACACAGGTAAGACAAGACACAACTTTCATAAGAACTTAATCCAAAATCCAGAATCCACGCACATTTATGGATCCAAAGAACACATTACATTCTTTGGGGAAAGTAGCAGGAAGAAATGGGAGAAGGGAATATATGGATGAATAAATAAATGAGTGACAGTGAAAAAAGAAGACATTGTACAGACTAGTAAAGGTCTGCTATGGACTGAATTTGGAAAACAACAACAACAATAACAACAAAACAAAACAAGACATCATAGCACATACTGCTGCTAACAAATGGATGAGGAGAAGTACTTAGCCCAGATGGGTTTAGGAAAGACCTCTAAGCAGAAGGAGAACTCAAGAAATTTCTGGAGGATGAGCAGGGGGTTATCAGGTGAAGAGAGGTCAGTGAAGATATATTGTGTCTATGGACACCCTGATATATTTATCTGTTTTTTATTGTAAAAATGCATATTAAATGATCTACCCTTCTAGAAAATTTTTAAGTGTACAGTTCAAGATTGTTAACTCGAAGTCCAATGTTGAACAGTAGATTCCTAGGATTTTTTTATTTTGCATGACTGAAACTTCATATTCATATAACAGCAACTCCCCATTTTGCCCTTCCCCACCCCCCTGGGACATTTATCTATTTTCAATTTTAATTTCTTCCCCCTCCTCCACCACTCATAAAAATAAAGGAGCACTTAAGAAATGCGGGGAGAACATAATGAGTAAGTAGTTTATCATGTCAAAAGGGAGGGTGGGCAAGACTATATGAGATTGTAAGATCATAAAAGGCCTCACAAGAAATAAGACAATAAGTAAGATAAAGACCAAGCTAGCTATGTTTTGGTCAGAGATGGCATAGTGTTTATATATACATTTTTCAAAACAGCTTTATTGAGATATAAGGAACATACACATAAAAATCATCCATTTAAAGTTCATAATCAATAGGTAGGTTTTAATATATTCACAGAATTGTACAAATATCACCATGATCTAATTTTATACTTTTATCACCCAAAAAGAAACACTTGTACTCATTAATAGTCACTCCCCAAACTCCCTGCTGCTGCTCCAGTGTTGGGTAACTTCTAGATAATTATTTCATTCCCTTTTATTGCTGAATAATATTTCATTGTATGGCTATGCCCAATTTTGTTTATCCATTCATCAGTTGATGGACATTTGAATGGTTTCCACTTTTTGGTCATTTGCATAATACTATTATGAGCATTTGTGTGCAAGTTTTTGCATGGACCTAGGTTTTCATTTTCTTGAATATATATCTAGGAGTGGAATTGTTGTGACCAATATTTCAATAAACTGCTAAACTGTTTCCAAAGTGGCTGCACCATTTTACATTCCTACTAACAATGCACAAGGACTTCAGTTTCTCTATATTCCAGCTAATGCTTGTTATTGTCTGTCTGATTATAGTTATTCTCATGTGTGTAAAGTGGTATCTCATTGTGGTACTGATTTGCATTTTCCTATGTTTGTATTTTAAATCCATTGACTCAATCTCCTTTTCAATATTTATAGAGTGTATTTCTCTTACATTTAAAAAAAAGATATATTTATTTATTTTAGAGAGAGGGAGAGGGGAGAGGAAGAGGGAGAGGAAGAGAGATTCTTAAAGCGACTCCACACTGAGCGTGGAGCCTGATATAGGGCTCAATCTCATGACCCTGAGATCATGACATTAGCTGAAATCAAGAGCCAAACACTTAACCATGTGCACTATCCTGGAACCCCATCTCTTGCAGGTTTTTTTTTAACCTCATGAAACTCTGTGAAAACTCACCAGTTACATATTAGTCCAATAACTGCCTAATAAACAGTATAAAATTCATGGGCTTGAAATATTAAGCATCTCTTAGTTTGTGAATCCATGATTTTGGCTGGGTTCAGCTAGGTAGGTCTGATCTGAGCTCATTCAGATGTTTAAGGGTTAGCTCATTACTGCCCTATTGTAGGCTGGCCCAGACAGAACAACTCCACTGTCCTCCATGTGTCTCCTGCCCTCCAGGAAGTAGGATCAGCCATGTTCTTCCCAGACAGTGGTAAATACAAATGATTTCCCTGCCTCCTTTGCTTCTGGTACAACTGCTTACATCTCATAGACCAAGCAATCACATGGCTAAATTCAGAACCAGAGGGCAAAGAAATATGTTCATTTCTTAACAGGAAGAACCACAAAGTCTCATGGCAAAGGGCACGGGTACCATGTTGGTGAAGCATCTAGGCCACTCATGGTATCAGTCTACTCCATATATTATACTATCTTTCAGAAGAGAGATGGATTAATTGGTAGGTCAGCATCTGCTGCTTCACTGACCTACACCAGGGCTACATTATTTTTATGTTTGCCTGTTTGTAAAAGATTCATTAGCTACTCTCTAGGGTTAAATATTCTCCTGGTAACAACAATCTATTTTTAGGAAATAGGAAAGCTATTTATTTGTCAAATGAATATTCTATTGTTGGAAAATATCTCCAGCACCATAATGAGAACTCAGGACAAACCTAGATCAAATAAACAGCAGCAGGTACTCTGAAATATTCTGGGAAGTGTTTAAGCCTAGGATAGATGGCATTATTTAAGTATTTATAAATGTCATATCATCTGTTTTAGGAAAAGCTAATAGAATATCTTGCAGACATTTCAGGTTCCTCCCCCTACCCCATCCAAATGCTTCTGTAATCTATTTCTATAGGATCGGCAAATGAGGAAGCAGACGTATTATGGGTCAATACCAGTGAAAGGACTCTGTACACAGATATAGGATTCACAGTCCATTAAGCTTCAGGTCTGCCCTGATGCGGATTCCCCTGATGTATCACTATTATATCCTATTTTTGTTGACTCAGTTACTATGTCAGCAAAACCAAACATTTTGGCTTGTGGCCCAGCCTTGCGCTGTCTATGGAGGGTATGTTTTTGCCTCTACCACCATGACAGTAATGAGAAACTGGCATTAGTTTGATTTGCATAATTGTGTGCTTCCAACATAGACTCTGTGTCAGTAGGAAACAACTTATTGTGATGATACCCACAGCATATTATCTGTTTTGTGCTATCAGCATTTATTTATGTAAATTCCATCATTACAAGGGGTCATTTTCCAACCTTCTACGACGAAATCACATTCTCTGCCAATAAGCAGGAAGAAAATACTACAGCAGAAGAGCTGGGCATATTTTGTCATTCACAGCTGTTGGTCAAGAAGTCAGAAAGGGTGTTATTGGCGGTTGCTTGTTTGTTTGCTTGTTTGAGGCTGTTTGTATTAAGGACTGAGAGATACAATGATGATCTGAAAGTCTGTCTCTGACCATTTAGAACTAATGCCGTCAAGCAGACACATTCTCTTTTTCTCTCACACATACATATACATGTACCACAAAGAGTGTCCAACTCATCCAAGATTTTCTTTAAGAATAATTTATGGTCGAAAAAAATATTTTGTGTTCCCTAGATGATGAGTCGAATGTTTTCTTTGATAAGAAGGAGAACTCTGTAATTTATTCATGCAAGAGATAAAAAGATAGCATAACTAACTAGGATATCCCACTGGTAAAAGTACCTGAAAGAATGGAAGGAACCATGTGGAACTGAGATTTTGCAAACTAAACCTCATAACTCTGTTCACAATAATAGCCAAGGTCAAGTGTACATTTTGTCATTAGAGGTAAGTGAGCATCCTAAGTGCCAGTGTAACTGGAACTGTAATTTATACATTTCTTTGATAGTTTCGCTGGTTAAGCACAAAAAGATGCACATTTAACCCTACTTCAATGAACAACAATGCAGAAAAGGGGGAGGGGGAAGGAAAAGAAAGCCCAGCAGTCAAGCATTTTAAATTTAGTTGACACCTGTCAGAAAGAATCCTTACTAAAAGGAGGATAATTAGAATATTGCTTTATTGTGAGCTCATGGTTTCCAGCCTAGTCTGTATCATGCTTCAGGCTGGTGAGAGATGAGAAAGAAGAGGGAAAACAATAAAAATGAAAAAAAAAATCAACCAGAAATCGAATCTTATACTTCAGCAACCTTACATTTAACAATTGTCTTTGCAGAGGCCCTTAGTAGGAGCCCAGGTGATCATTCAGCTCAAAATAAATTCAGAAATGACCTTTTAAGGAATGCATCATGAAAACCACATTTGGTAAAGTATGTAAAGGAGAATACACACGATTTCCCAAGAAATCTTTCCAAGCCTTCATGTTAAATTGGGGAAAAAAAGAAAAAAAAAAAACAGAAAAAAAATTCCACCAACCTCATCTTCTTAGTATGATAATGCTTTCAAAGAATATCCTATTAGGGGCATGTATTTGTGTGTGTGTGTGTGTGTGTGTGTGTGTGTGTGTGTGTGTGTTTTCACTTAACTTTTGACACTTTGGCAGGTAGGAGGGCACTTATTCGCCCTTGTATAATATCCAATCACATGGAATATTCTTTCCTCCTATCTAAGCATTTACAGCTTCAACTCATAACTATTATGTTTCTCATGTTTTTCTCCCCATTCTCTCTATTGCAATTTCCCTTCCCAAAAACATTTTCTTTATTTTGTATTGTATGGATGAAATGCCTCCAATGAAATACGCAGAATCTCCTGCCACTTTGACTTCTACTTCGACCACCTGTGGCAAGTGAAACGAAATGAGGAATGAGTGATCAAATGACAGCTGCTATGATGTACCGCACAAAACACGTGATTAGGAGTGATTAGACAGCATTTCATTCCCAGTCATTTGCACTATTTATGTAACATGTGCCAGCCTTTTAACATGTTGGCTGCTCAGCTTCTTCATTTATAAAATGCAATGGAGAGCTCTAAGGGTCTTTTAATGTGATCTTTGAAACGGCACCAGGATTTATGTTACCATATACTCAATTGCATGCACTGGGAATAGAACTAGGATGGAAAAGTGAGGTCTCTTGATGTTATTTCTTGTGTGGACAAGTTCTCAAAGGGAGAGGAAAAGGTGCTCAAAGAAACATCAAGCCAGGCAAGCAGAACACACATTCTCATAGGAATACCTCCTCAAAAAAGAGTTTAAATCAGCGACTGAGTAGAAAGGCAAAGCTGGTTGTGGAAGAAAGGCTGGGAGAAGCAAAGGTCTGGCCATTGCTTCATCTATAGTGGGGCAGTTACACCACACACATGTCAAAGGGAGAAAACAGCTTTTCTGAAGAGCCCACCATGTACCAGAGAAGTGGAAGAAAGGCAATGTGAAGTGTTACCTAAAAGCCCCAGGGAAAGAACAACAGCACTGGGAAAAAGCAATGCCAATCCCAAAATGGGGCCAGATCCCAGAAGGCTGCAGTTTAAGGAAAACCAAACTGAGGGAGACCTATGTGGGGGCAGTTAAGCAAGAAGGACTGAAGTAAATGACAGTAGCAGTTAGAAAAAAGTTAATATATTTCACCACAGGGACTGACAGAGGCATCTGGAAACAATGAGAAACAGAATTTATTTTTCTCTAGAAATTTTCTTTGAAAATAACCCTCCAGTGGAACAAAAACCATAATGATATTCTTAACATTTCACTTTTTGTGTTTTAAAAATTGATGTAAGAAACAAACACAAAATTCTGGTTTTGTTAATTAAGGGGAAGTGACTTACAAAACAATCCCTGGTAGTCCTCCTGATTCCATGAGGTCTTATTCCACTTAGAAGAAGCCCAGGGCATGAGAAGAGAGTTTAATAAATACTTTTTCTCTATATTCCCTATAGCCATGCTTTACTCTGCTCACCCTCTTTTGGACATATGGAAACATAATGGGGAATGAACAGAAGACTCAATGATGTCTTTTCTTGGGTAATGACAAAGGAAAAAACCCATGCTGATCATTTATCAGATGTAATGTACTCATATCAAAGATAACATAATCAGAGGAGAGTGGGTTACAAACTACCCAATTGACTCAGCAGGTATCACCAAAATATTTGCAGGTTGCTTGGTAACCCAATTAAAAGTCTCTATTTAAATCCCAGATCATTAGTGACTGAAAATCACTATCATTTGATGGCTCATCTCAGTCCAGTTCTTAGGGGAGATTTTCCTACATCAAAAAACCACCAACATATTTGGCACTAATTGGCTCCCTTGGTGGCAATCTCAGCCTATAGGCCAAGAATTGAGTGGACCTGGGAGGCTAAGCTATTTCCCCAGCCTGAGAGTTGGTGCTTCTCAGCATGGGCTGAAGGACATCGGTGGGTTGATATGAAAATTTTACACAGATATTACCTGTCTTTGGATTAATTGAAATGTTCTATATTTAAGGATATCATACTGGTGGCAAGTTCTTTTTTTAAGTTAAGTTCCATTTAGGACTTTCTTATTAAAATATCTCCCCTCTCTTCCCCGCCCCCAACTTTTTTTCAGGTCCTCTCCCAAACCTGCAATAATTAACAGGAAGAATATGAAACTTTATCATCTCAAAATTAGAAACCTGAATTACAGATATTGATGCTACCCAAAAGACAGACCCAGATTAAAGGGAAATTGTTTCTTCACTAAAATTAATGGGTTGATAGCCTTGTTACTATGCCGGATATTATAGGAACTTTTGTAGTGATAGATTTACACAGTATTCAAATAAGAATATATGAGACTTAGCATTATGAGTACTTTTCTCTTGAAAATAGACCTGAAATTGATTTTTTTCAGGTAATGAATTTTCCATAGATTATGGTATTGAAAGTTGTAGAAAAATTCAAAATCAGTAAAGAGACATAAATATGGGGAACATATAGTTGCAGAATCCTAGGTTTGCTGCCAGTCATGACATTTTAACTAAATATGTCTATCTTGGATATTTGACTATAGAGAAAAAAATGATACAGAGTATTGCAAGATAAATTAATTACATTTACGGTATGATATTTGATGCAGACACAAAAATAATAACTGTAGAATGTTACAAAAACATAAAATCTAATATGAAAGAACTGGACTAAAAGAAAAGCTGGAAGCTGGGCTCCAGTCATTGGTCTTTTTTTTTTTTTTTTTTTACCTGCAAAGCTGGAAATAAGGACATACAACACTTCTTTTTAGCTCAGGAATCGTGAGATTCCTTTAGAAAAGATTTCTTTGCAATTTTCTTTCTACTGATGTCTACCTTTGGTGTCCTGGGATATGAAAAGTCAGTTATATTTTGTCCTCAAAAATTCTAACAAAAATTCTGAAATGACAAATCCTGCTGAATTTATTGGATTACAGCATTTTCTAAGATGAATCTAAGAGAATTCACTCTGAGAAATATTTAGCCAGATATATGGATAGTTTTAGTTTTATCTGGCCACAGTGCCACCATGAAGAAAAGTAAACTGGCTGAGTAGTATTGAAAGAAACAATGGGGAAAACCTCTAACATTTTTATAACAATGAAACTTTCTCAACACAGCAGTCAAGACCACAAAGATGCAGGATCTGAATTGATAAAGTGCACTAGCTTCCAACCACTTACAAACCGGAAAGATTGAGTTTTTTCCCGAATTATTTACTGAGAGTAACAGATCACACAACTTTCTTATTTTCCATCTTCATTGTTAATAATTTTTGTTGAATTTGGGACCAGCATTTTGCAATTTATTTTATGCAGGCAATCTTTCAGGCAATCTGCAAGGTTTTGAGGAGTGAGGGTTCCAAGCACTATACTCCAACTGATGTCTATGAGAATATATAAAATCTGTATAGTCCTGAAGGCATTCAAATAGACTTCCTTTTTCTGTGGCTGCTGTGTATATGTTCAGCTCATAGTGTAAAGATGATCCAGTGCTAGGAAAGTACTTGAACGTGTCATGAAATCGTGGAAGAGACTGTGTTTGTGTCAACCCATCTTTGGTTCTTTGAATTCCCTATAATCCAAAGTTCACCAAGTAGACTTTTAAAAGTCTAGTCCCAGGAGTGTCTCAATGAAAAAGAGAAAAAGGGGTGCCTGGGTGGCTCAGTGGGTTAAAGCCTCTGCCTTCAGCTCAGGTCATAATCTTAGGGTTCTGGGATCAAGGCCCGCATTGGGCTCTCTGCTCAGGAAGGAGCCTGTTTCCTCTGCTCTCTCTGCCTACTTGTGATCTCTCTCTGTGTCAAATAAATAAATAAAATCTAAAAAAAAAAAGTCTGGATTTCTGTTAATCTAGGGAATGTTGTATGTGATACCCTCCTAAGTAGAGAATCACAGACCATAATAAAGTCTTTGAAGATCCTAAATTGGGAGGCAAACATTGTTAATTTGTTTAATCTAGAGTAATCTAGATTGTTTGCTTAATCTACATAAATTTGATCCTAAATCTATTTTTCTCTTTAATACCTATGCATTTGTATTCTAAAGTCTCTAATAAAACAGCCAGGCACCCTTTGTGGTATGAACACTCAGAAATTTTCTTGAAAATTGTGCTTTTTTGAGGGGGGAGAATTCTTCCTTGCATTGAACTTCCTCGTTGCCTTCCCCTATCCATTGTTACCATGCATTCTAAAGATACACATGAATATCGACCTTGTGGCAATATTGTGAATATTTTAAATCAAGACAAGAATTATTTTTTTCTCTATGACATCTCTCCTGCACACTAAAAACTTCAGTCTTTTAAACATTTCTTCATGCCATAATTTCAAGAAGACTCCCTTTCTCTGAATAGGTTCCAATTTACCACTACTCTTATAGGCAGCACTAACGAAGAATACAGTATCCCAAGGGGGTAGAACAGAGCAGAGTAGAGGGAAACTATCACCTCCCCTATGGAGTAGTCAGTAATTTATCATATGATCAGGATTACTTGCTCTGCTTTTGTTAAAGAAGACTTTAACAGATGTCCAGTGTGGTAGGCAAAATTCTAAGATGGCCCCAAGGTTTCCTGCCTGCCTCTTGTTCATTCCCTAAACAGTCCCTGGGACTATGAATATGATGAGTTTTACCCCTATAATTAATTATTATATGGTACAGTTGACATTAAATTAGGGTAGCCCAACATAATCATATTGGCCTTTTAAAAGCAAAGAGTTTTCTCTGCTTGCTCCCAGACCGGTAAGTCAGAGATCTAAAGCAGGAAAACGATTCACAGAACTATTGCTGGGTTTCAGATGGAAGGGGCCACACAGCATGGCCTGTAGGTGATTTTCAGGAGGGAGAGCAGCCGTTGGCTGATAGACAGCAAGGAAATAGGAACCTTCGCTCTAAAACCACAGGAACTGAGTTTGGCCAAAAAACCTGAAAGATCTTGGTAGTGGACCCTTTTTCAGTGTTTTGATATGAAAACTAAGTCAGGCTAACACATTGATTTTGGCATTATAGGACCCTGAGCAGAGAAGAGGCCAGATTACTAAACTATAGAATTCTAAGCAAATAAATGGATATTTTTTAAGCCACTAAGTTTGAAGTAATTTGTTAAACAACAATAAAATCCTAATAAATCCAGATGACCAGTACTCACCATCTTTGCCGTATTTTGCTTTTGTAAGTGCTTTGTGATATATATCAGTAACGCATTTTCGGTTTTCTCTGGCTGAACAGCTTCAAGTATCCTACATAAATACATAAATTCATGCCCTTTTTCCTTTTTTTCCAGTAAGATGTTGCCAGCATGAAGACAGTCTCTGATTCATGGATTTTCCCTATAAATTCTTATTTTATGAATATAAAAATCTCACTTCTTTTTACTTTCCTTGAACTTTTTCATTAAGATATGTCATTGCAAACCTAAGTTCTAAGTATGAGACATATTGACATAACTAATTATTATGATAACTATTTACCTTTTTCTATTAACATTATAAAATTATTCTATTACCCAAATTCTAGCATTGACATGCTGATTGACCTCAAGTATCTATTATGACCTCTTTTCTCATTTGCTTTTTTCTTGAGAATTATCAGGCATCTTCTCTACCATTATCTTTCTGAGTCATGTTCTTTGTCTTAATAATGGTAGTAAAGATTTTTTATATTTCTTCTCCTATATTTTATTTTCAGCTTGTACATCTCCATACCACCCATACTTTGACCAGGTAGCTTAGTCACTCATCACTGTGTCTGTAGTCATCTAAGGCACACCGATTATCTGTCCTACAGTGCACTGTTGTATAAAAAGTTCTTTACTGCCCATAACTTCATTACTCTTCCAAAATCCCAGCCTTAAAATGAATGAACAGGTGGAGGCTCTCTGGGGCCCCAAGTCCTTCAGTATTATATCTCTGAAGGTATTTGTTAACTTTTTTCTGTTGGTTTTTCTTACCCTGTATAAATAAGTAATTGTAGATAATAGAAGGCCTGGTAATTCTCAGAGGCTTATAATATCACATAAACCTTCTTTAGGAAGTAGCATCTTCTGAATGAACAAGTTACTGAAGAGGATTCATGTCACATTCTCCTCCTTTTGCTTCCCAAAACACTAGCTATTCCTTCTCATTCTCTTTTCCTGGATTCTTCCCCAATGAAATCTCTCTACCCACATCTCATTCTAAGTTCAGTTTGAGCATGTTCATATATGTGCTTGGCTGGCCAACAGTAATCTTAGTAAACCATGAAATATCCCTTTGTCTTTTATATTTTAATGGAAATTAAGGCGTTATACCTTCAAAATATGATTCCAACTATCTGATTTTAATATGGCTGGTGATCTAGGCTATAAATACCAAAGATTAATATCTTCACTGGACTAAAAATTTACACTCCCCATTCATATGTTGAAACTTAATATCCAATGTGAAACTACTGGAGATGGGAACTTTGGGAGTTGATGAGGTAATGAGCATGGAGCCCTCATGAGTGAAATAATAGTACCTTATAAAAAGATCCCAGAGAGCTCCCCTATGCCTTCTACCATGCGAAGACACAACAAAAATATAGCTGTCTATGAACTAGGAAATCATCTCTCACATGACACTGCATCTGATGATACTTTAATCATGGACTTCCCAGCCTCCAGAACAGGATAAATAAATGTTTATTGTTTAAGCCACCAGTCAATGGAATTCTTGTTACAGCAGCTGGAATGAGCTAGGACTAATCTAAGGACATTTGCCTTAAATTGCCACTGGCTTCTAGATGTCAGGAAGGGCAAGGGGTTTGTCTTCTTCTTCAGATAACAAGGTTCAAGGAAAGTTCTATCTTTGGCCTTATCTCAAAGTGTAATTGAGTTCAAGAACCTCAATTAATCCTTGGTCTACTCCAATCATATCTATCTTTTGTTACTATTATTTAATTGTCTAGTTGCTTTAGATCTGAAAACTTGAGTAATTGGTGGGGTGGCGGGTATGACATGTGCACATGCATGTATAGGGAGGTTCTCTTTGCTTATTATATTTTTCTAAGTGCTTCTCTATGCTTTCCTCTTTGCTCATTATAAAACTGATAACTATTATTTTGCACTCTCATTATCCTATAAATGTAACAAATACACTTGATTTTTGCTTTAGAAATTTCCCAGTTAATCAACATCTCCCTAATTAGTTCAACATTTTCATTAATATTTACTTTCATTAATATCTATATTCTCTTTCAAATTCAGTTCCAAACCATAAGATCTGAAAATATTTCTTTAACTGCACAAATTTGACAACTCATCAGTAAAAATTTTTTTATACCTCTCTTTTCAATAAGTAAAAATGATCTGAATGTGTTTATACTGCTTATCAGGATTTTGCATTTTCCTATGTTCTTCTGAAGAATAGCACATTATTTTCTGTTCTGTACTTTAATCTCATAGCAAAATGATAAATTAAATGTGAGCAGGCTCTAAAATGATTGAGAATATACATGACCACTATTTTATATACACGTATATATATAATTATTATATGCATATTTTGCATTATTTTATCTATCCGTAAAAATCTCTTAAAGAAAGGTCACATTGAAGATTGG
>PITA01028244.1:0-19669 GCA_004023965.1 Spilogale gracilis
AATATGCAGGGAATAATTTCAATCTTCTGGTATCGGTTGAGCCCTGATTTGTGACCTAGTATGTGGTCTATTCTGGAGAAAGTTCCATGTGCACTCGAGAAGAATGAGTATTCTGCTGTTTTAGGGTGAAATGTTCTGAATATATCTATGAGATCCAGCTGGTCCAATGTGTCATTCAAGGCTCTTGATTCTTTGCTGACATCTGGGCTCTCTCCATATTTGGGCTATTCTGGATATTGCTGTATTAAACATTGAGCTGTGTGTGCCCCTTTGAATCAGTACATTTGTATTCTCTGGATAAATACCTAGAAGTGCAATTTCCAGGTCATAGGGTAGTTCTATTTTTAACTCTTAAAGGACGCTTCATACTGTTTTCCAGAGTAGCTGTACCAGTTTGCATTCCCACCAACAGTGTGAAAGGGTTCCCCTTTCTCTACATCCTAGCCAACATCTGTTGTATCCTGAGTTGTTAATTTTAGCCATTCTGACTTCTGTGAGGTAATATCTTATTGTGGTTTTGATTTTTATTTCCCTGATGCAGAGTGATATTGAGCATTTTTTCATGTGTCTATTAACCATTCATATGTCTGCTTTGCAGAAAGGTCTGTTTATGTCCTCTGTCCATTTCTTGACTGGATTTTTTGGTTTTGGGGTGTTGAGTTTGATAAGTTCTGTCTAGAGTTTGGATACTAGCCCTTTATATAGTAAGACATTTGCAAATATCTTCTTCCATTTAGTAGATTGCCTTTTAGATTTGCTATTTCCTTTGTTGTGCAAAGCTTTTTTTTTCCAACAGAAGGAAACTTCTGTTATTTTCAGATTTCCAGTGTATTGTAAACATGAAATTAAAGCAGGATGCCATAAAAAATAAACCTTTAGAACACCAAGAGCTGCAGTGAAAAGAAGCATGAGAACCAACATGATCTCTGTTGCATGCACTTAGCTCCATTGTTATAGCATGAAGGCTGCCACAGATAATGTATAAATAGTGAATATGGCTGTGTTTCAATAAAACTTTGTTCGTGGACATTGAAGTTTGAATTTCACATAATTTTTATTTTGTGATTTTTGGCAAGAATACAAAACTATATCCTAAATCCATGGAGGTATTCAGGTTAAATAATGAAAACCTAGAGAATGATCACAAGTTGGTTTAAGAACATTGAATCTAACTCAGTTAATTTATTAAAAGCTAAATTGAGGTTCTGAAATATTACATTACTCATACAAGCCCTGCTGTTAATGACAGGAGAGGTTAGAAACCTTGATTTCAAATTTCCTGTGTAAGTCATTTCCCTAGGTACAACATGAACTTTATATATACAGTTAACGAATACACATTATTATTTGTTCTAAAGTATTTTTTACTTTTTTAGCTAAAATACATCATAAGCATAAAAGTGTTCAAAATACAATATACATATTATATAGGAATAATAATAGTAGGGCAAACACCAACATACTTATTAAGTTCAAAAACAAGTGATGATATCCACAGACCTGACTTTTTAAACTTAAATATAATGCTTTAACATTTTTATAATTTTCTGTGATATTTTCTGTAACTATTTTTTCTTTTTAAACATAGATTCCCTTTCTCAGGTTAAGGAAGTTCCCTTATTTCTTAGTTTCCTAAAACATTCTCTGGTACTTCTCTTTTCTAGCCTAGAACTAGGGATTTACTTATCCTGCTCTGTTGTCACCTCTGGTCACTGCGCCTATGTCTGGGCCCAGTACTGGGAAGGCAGATAAAGGAGAAAAGCAAGGAGACTTACCCGCTCTATCATGTTAAGACCATTACTCCTTCTAATGGAGGGAAAGTTTCCCATTCTTCACATCTCAGGCACCCACGGGCCCTGGCTATTGCCAATGGCACTGTTGTTTGTACCAGTGCAGTGGGATTGGCTGGAGACTGGGATATGAGTGAACACAAAATGGGAGAATTCCTCCTCCTGCACTTTCTCTGAATATTAGGAGTCTCTTTTCCTGTTCTTCAAGACCAAGCCTGAGGGTTTCTTGAACTCCTTCTGTTGCTCCTGTGGACTGGCACTTTGGTGTGTTGGGCTGCTTTGCATCTAGGTTGGGTGATACCTTAGGACAAAAAGGAGAAACTCACCATCAGTTTGCTGGTATTTCACATTTTGTTCTTCTTTTCCAATCCACCTGTTACTTATCTATTTTTCGACTCCATGCTTTCTGCTCAAATTTTATAGTGCATTCAGTGTGAAAGATAGGATATGGAGTGCCCACTTCCTTATCCAGAGTTGGAACCTGCAAGCTGAATGCATTTTTCCAGCTCCCTGCAGGTGAAGGTTTAAACATGCAAATACATTTACCTTCTTCTTCCATGGGCCAGTATTTAGCTAATATACCTTGTTCACGTATTGTTCTTCCCTTCAGGGATCTTTCATTTATATTAAGGTATTCACAATGATCTTTTGTCTTTAGACTTTGTCTCTTGCACCCTATACTTAAACCCAGGAGAAATGACTGTTGCAGTGTTCTTGCTGGTTTGAAACCTTGGTGGCATCCTGGGTGTAAACTGAAACTGACCCCATATGGGAAAGCAGAAGACTAAAGAAAGAGGCAGACCACTCCAGATTGGTAGGTGGCAGTTTTAATAAACAAGAAAGCTTATAAATAAGACTTGTCTTGGATGGCAGCAAGATGAGTAGACCTCAGCACCTGCCTACTAGGATCTTCAAAGTTTATACAGAGGCCTTAACTGGGTTCAGTCATGTACACCAGCCAGATGGTCACCACTTTACTCACCAAGGCTATGTCCTTAAGGCAGTTTCTAAGAGTGGGGAAGACAAGCAGAATACACATTTCAAGTATACGGGCAGAGATGAGGAGCTTCTAATGGCCCAGGATCCAGCTTACAGGCCAATAAGCAGTGATATCTTCTTGATGACCTCCCCATATCTCCAACCCTCATTACCAGTTCTTACAATCTTGCACATCCCCTTCTTCCACAATGTGCCCTGAGCAGTTAGCAGGAGGTTTCATTAGCATGGAAGTAGCTCCTTTGGTGGCTTCCTGGCTGCCTTGGAGGCAGATGCCACAGTAATAATATAGGCTCATATAAGAGAAAACAGAGATTAAGACAGTGATTCCCAAAGTCAGTGATAATTTTTTTCCTCCAAGAGCTTCATGATTCAAACCATTGATTTACGAAGTCCTCAGGTGGGGGGTTCAGGTCACTCAAGGCATTTGCCAGTGACCTCATATGATCTAATAAGGATAATCATTAGCAGGCTCATCAAGTATGAAAACACAATATTCTGTTTAGATAATGGCATAGGTGCCTTTTTGAGAGGCAGTGATAATGTTCAAGGCCATTTTATTTTGGAGGATTACTTTTCTCATCAGAGATATTACAGTGTTCATTCAGGGCTGGCTATGTTGGCTATTGCTTAAGGCTGGCTGTGTGAATTTAGTAAAGGCTTCTATGTGTGCTATGATGTCCTCCAGGCCAGGAGGGATGACAAAGATGGTGGCCAAATGATCATACCAGTGGAAAACAGAACATGCCCACCTGGCCATGGGGAGAGGAAGGTTGGCAGTTATAGGAACTTGACCTAGTTGTGCATATTGGCTAGAAGAGTCAGCCCCATCAGGCATGAGAGGATAAGCTGGAGATGACTGGAGACAGGCTATGCCAGACTAGGACCTCCACCTCCTCCCCTCTTTCAGTGGTGCATGTTCCATTGCAGTCATAGTGTGTTTCCTCAAGTTCAGCTTGCAGAGTCCAGAGGAAATTGGGTAGTTCCCTCTCACCCAAGGGTATGAAGTAAGTCGCCCATTCCAGTGGAACGTTCCACTGCAAATTCCTGTAGATAATTCCTTTCCCAGGCCTGATAGTGCTCGATGTTCTCAGCAGCATAGGATGTTGATCCACAGTGAGAGTCAGGGACAAGGTACCTACACAATATTAGATGCCTTGGCAGGGGTCCCTGGCCTGGTATATGGGCTAACAGGCCCCACTGGGTGATCATTTAAATGTATTAAGCCATGAAAAGTATTTTAATCCACTTGGTCAAGGTGGTTTTATCTGTTCATAAATTAATCTGCTTATTTAATATTCCATTGTTCCTTTCTACCACCCCTGCTCCTTGCAGGATATAGATGAGTTGGAAACTCCATTCAATGTCATTTTCTTTTGTCCAGTCTTGCCTTTGAAATGTGACCTCAGCTCACGGTCTAGTTGGTGAGGGTACATGGCACTCAGCTTCTTCAATTCCATAATGTTGGAAGCCTGGTTTACACAGTGACAGAATAAAGCTTGGGTTAGGCCAAACATGGTATCCATGTAAAGCAAGGCATTGAGATCTCTCACTTGAAGGCAGGAGGCTATATACTCAATTTGATGATCCCTAACTGGTTGGAAACTCCAGTGAATAGTCCCAGATTCCTTTGACAGTTGCCTTGGATGTTCTTTAGAACACACAAGACCTGTTACTGCATTAACCAAGTGACTATATTTCAAATGCAATCCAACATCCTTGGCAATTTGCCATCACACCTTGGCTAAAAAGTGGTTGTTTTTTCTATGCACCTACTCTCCTCTATTTATTGAAGCGTCAGTTGCTAGGTCTTATATCCAAGAAAGGGTATCAGCTTCCTAACTGCCAGGATGTGTCAGTGCTTTGTGAATTCAGGATGTGGAAATGATGGAATGCTTCAGGTTCTTATAGGCAGACCCCAAAATCTTTGACCCCACATAGCCTGAACTCCACAAGGGCTCATTCATGTTCATTTACCCCTTGGCCTCCTATTGTCCAAGCCATAGGGTTAAGCTCTTTAGAATGGTCCAATTTTCAGTATAAAAGTTTAACTCCTCATGAGTGATCAGCCAAAGCACTCTTAGTTCATTCCACTGGGTGATGTGGTTATTCCTTCCTAAGAGGCTCTGGTTGGAGGAGTGCTGTTAGGAACTGTTGCTTTATAGGGGAATATTGGGGCATTCTACCCCCTTCTAGAGCTGGGACTAAAATCCTTGTGGTACTGTTGTATTTGTCATAGTGCAGCTTCCAGAGTTACAGGCATATCTAATTCAAACGGAAGCCCTGCTTGGAGGATGCTCAGAATTTTAATCTTCTTCACTAGCATTTTTGCCTTCCTAAGATGACTCACTGCTCTGATCCCCAGTCCTACACATACCCTTTATTTCCTAGGAGACATAAGGGGCAGAGGCACTATGCCAAGTGGGGCATTAAAGTCCTCCCAACTCCCATATCCCTGCAAAGGCTTGTGCCTCTTTTGTATTCCTAGATATTGGACGAGCTTGTCAATTATCAATCACAGTTTCTGGGACAATATGTGTCTTACTCAAATGAAGGACTCCCAAAACATTTTGGTGGTGCCTGGGCCTTGAATTTTCTGTGAGTTCAGCACCTATTCTCTTTCCATGAAGATGTTCCAGCAAAACCTGCAGAATTTCCTGCAGTAGACAGCAAGTCACATGTTAACAGTATGTTTAATGAGTGTATTTTACTGATGTAGAGAAGAACAGAGACAGAACTTGGGCTACCATCCCACAACATGGTAGGCCCTGCAGGTAACCTTGGGAAAGCAATTGGAAGTTACATTGTTGACCCTTACATGTGAAAGAAAATTGCTCTTCTGACTCCCAGTAGTCAAGAGTATAATGAAAAAAGGCATTTTCTTTTTTTATTATTTATTTATTTATTTTTAAAAAAGATTTTATTTATTCATTTGACAGAGAGAAACACAGCCAGAGAGGGAACACAAGCAGGGGGATGAGAGAGGGAGAAGCAGGCACCATCCCGGGACTCTGGGATCAGGACCTGAGCTGAAGGCAGTCGCTTAACCAACTGAGCTACCCAGGTGCCCCTAAAAAAGCATTTTCTAAGTCCAGTACAGCATGGTACAATCCTAGGACTGTGGCTAAGGTTTCTAAGATAGTGGCAGAGTTGGGCATAGCTGCATGAATGAGGTTACTACCTTGTCAATTTTTGGCAGTCCATCATTATTTGCCATGAGCCATCTGGATTTTTTTTTTCCCGTTCATATTAGGCTATTGAAGCTGTTATAAGCAGAAGTACAATAGCTACTTGGTGTAGCTTTTGGATAGTTTCTTCTATCTCCTCATGTACCCCAGGCAATTTCTTTTGTTTAACAGTTACTGTTTTTTAAGGGGTGGCAAGCTTACCAATTCCCAGTTGGTGTTTCCCCTCCCCCCTATTTGACTACTCTCACCCAGAGGTGTAATTCACTGATAGGGGTTTGCAGAGTTTGACCTTGTAGGATGTCAATGTCCAATATGTTCTCTGGTGTTGAAGAAATAAAAACTTCATATTCTTGGAAGCAGGATCCCCAAATTGCAATGTTAAAAGGACCTTCTGACCATAACCCCTTGCCCACCATTATCATCAGTGGTGCTGAGGGGGGGCCAGGAAACCTCTGAGGATTACTAATTTTAGAGCATATTCAGGTCCAGTATCCACCAGAGCTCTTGTTTATTTCTGGAGGACCAGTGAATAGTGATGTTGACATGAGGTCTCTGATCACCTCCACTGGCCTTTACCTGGAGGCAATATTGGAGTGTTTCCTATACCTGGAGTGTGGGAAATACCCACCACATATAGGACTTTATCCCTGAGGTCTACTGAAGAAGATGGGCCATCAGGGTGGTAGGACCAGATGGAGCAGGTCTAAACTGTTATTTAGATTTTAAGGCTTTCCACAGCTTATCCAACACAACCTTTGGTTGTCAATCTATCTGTTTTGGTGGGATCTCCATAGCAATGAGTATAAAATTACATTTGCTTCCAGGTTACATTTACTGGACACTTCATAGCCCGTTGGGATAACATTTTTGCTCTCTGAGTTCCTCCCTTTCAGGTCTTTCCCATAGCCTGTTCCTGTTCTGGGATTTGTCAGTTTCTCCCATATAATCAATGGCTTATCCAACACTATAAATGTCTTGTCCCACCACTGAGCTCAGCGTGGATCTCTTCATCCCATACCTAGAATGAGGATACACTGGAGTATCTTGGTTTTCACTTCTGCAGTGAATGTAACCTGATAAGGAACTTTAAAGACAGGTGCATAGATTCCCAATCTCATTTCCAATTCCTTAAGAATTTGTATACTCTTGTATAGATTTTTAGGGCTCCACATGTTCAGAAAGTTCTCCTTCATTGGTCCAAGCATCTCTGAAGGCTAGAATATTCCAATATATAAAGGAATGAATACTTGAACCAATACCCCTATCCCTGAGCACCATGTAGATGCTTCTCTGCCTCTTGCCCAGTCAGAGAAATGACATCACCTACTTTATTCCATAGCTGCATTAATCAGGCCTGGCTATTGTTGCTGGCCTTCCTTAGAATGTGGCAACTATATCAATAAGCTCAGTGGAAGTATATTCTCTCATCATGAACATTTTCTGAGCTGGGGACAGCCTTACTGGCTGCGGTTGCTGTTGTTGGGCTTTGTTTTTTGCTTTTTTTAAGTTTTTTTTTTTTAATTTGAGTAATGTTACTTTAGTTCAGGCACAAAACTTAGTGGTTTGACAAGTTTATGCATTATTTTATGTTCAACACAAGTGAACATAATCATCTGTCCCCTTACATCACTATTACAATATAGTGTAGTAGTCTTACTGTAGTCCTTACATGGTGACTTTTATTTCTGTGACTTATTTATTCATAATTGGAAGCCTATAATTTCCTCTTATTTTCACCCATTTTGCCCAACTCACCACCCCCTCTCATCTGGCAATTAGTTTGTTCTCTGTATTTATAGGTCCAATTCTAGTTTTTGATTTTTTATTCTTTTTTTTTTTTTTAGATTCCTGTTATGCGTATAGTCACATACTTGTTTTTCTCAGTCTGACTGGTTTCACTTAGAATAATACCCTCTAGATCTATCTATGTTTTCTCAAATGGCATCATCTTATTCTTTTCTATGGTTGCATAGTATTTCATTATATATCTATTTTCTTTATTGATTTGTCTATTGATGGACACTGAGGTTACTTCCATGTGTTTGTTATTGTAAATAATGCTGCAATAAACAACATAAGAATGCATATATATTTTTCAATTAGTGTTTTAATTTTCTTTAGGTAAATAGTAGTGAAGTTATTGGATCATATAGTATTAATATTTTTAATTTTTTTGAGGAACTTCCATACTGTTTCCACAGTGGATGTACCAATTTACCATCAACAGCGCACAAGCATTTTTTTTTTCTCTACATCCTCCCCAGATCTTTCTTTCTTGTGTTTTTGTTTTAAGACATTCTAACTGCTATAGGGTTATATCTCATTGTGGCTTTGATTTGTATTTCTCTGGTAATGAGTGATTTTTTAGCATTTTCATGTCTGTGGCCATCTATATGTCTTCTTTGTATAAATGTCGGTTCCTGTCTTCAGCCTATTTTTAATTGGAATATTTGTAGGTTTTTTGGTTTAGTTTAGTTTTGGTTTTGGTGTTGAGTTGTAGAAGTTCTTTATATATTTTAGATATTAACCCTTCATTGGATATGTCATTTGCAAATATATTCTCCCATCCAGTGTGTCTTTTTGTCTTATTGATGGTTTCCTTTGCTGTACAAAAGTTTTTTTTTTTTAATTTTGATATAGTTCCAATAGTTTATTTTTGCTTTTGTTTCATTTGTCTTAGGAGACATACCTAGAAAAATGTTATTATGGCCAATATCAGAGAAACTACTGCCTATAATCTCTTCTAGGATTTTTATGGTTTCAGTGATCTCATATTTAGGTCTTTAATTCAATTTATTTTGGGGTATGGTGTTAGAAAGTAGTCCAGCTTCATGTATAACTTCAGTTTTCCCAGCATCGTTTATTGAAGACACTGTCATAATCCTGTTGTATATTCTTGCCTCTTTTGCCATAGATTAATTGACCATATAATTTCAGTTTATTTCTGGGGTCTCCATTAGTTCTGTTGATTTATGTATCTATTTTTGTGCGAGTACCATACTGTTTCAACTATACAGTTTGTATCATATCTTGAAATGTGGGATTGTGATACTTCCAGCTTTGTTCTTCTTTCTCAGGATTTCTTTGGCTACTCAGGATGTATTGTGGTTCCATAATAAATTTAGTATTATTTGTTCTAGTTTTGTAAAAAGTGCTGTTGTCTAGTTAGTCACCATCATTAGTTTTTGGTGTAGTGTTCAGTGATTCATTATTTGTGTATAACACCCTGCACTCATTACAACACTAACATAAATATAATTTTAAAAATGCTGTTTGTATTTTGATAGGAATTGCACTGAATCTGTACATTGCTTTGGATAGTATGGCTATTTTACCAATATTAATTCTTCTAATCAATGGCATGGATTTTATTTCCATTAGTTTGTTTCATCTTCAATCTCTTTCATCAGTATTTTGTAGTTTTCAAAGTATAGATCTTTCTCCTCTTTGGTTAGGCTTATTCCTAGGTATTTTATTTTTTTCTGTAATTATACATTTAAAATTTTTTTCACATTATCTCATCTGCAAATAGTGATAGTTTAAATTCTTCTTTACCAATATAGATGCCTTTTATTTGTTTTTATTGTCTGATTGCTGAGGCTAGGACTTCTAGTACTGTTCTGGATAAAAGTGGCAAGATTGGACATCTTGTCTTATTCCTGATCTTAGAGGGAAAGCTCAGTTTTTCACCAATAAGTTTGATGTTAGTTATGGGATTTTTCATTTATGGCTTTTATTGTGTTGAGTTGTTTCCTTTAATGCCACTTTAAGTGTAAGATTATATTGTTTGTTTGAGCTTTTTCTTGTTTCTTGAGGTAACCTTCTTCAAACTGCTTTTGCTGTGTCCCAAAGATTTTGGACTGTTCTGTTTTCACTTTCACTTGTCTTCATGTATTTATTTATTTCCTCTTTGTTTGCTTTGTTGATCCATTGGTTGTTTAGTACCATATTATTTAGTCTCCGTATGTTTTTTTTCCCAGTTTTTTCCCTGTGCTTTATTTCTAGTTCATTATTGTTATGATTGGAAAATATGCATGATATGAATAGAATCTTCTTAAATTTCTTTAGGCTTCTTTATGGCCTACTCTGTGATCTATTCTGGAGAATGTTCCATATGCACTTGAAAAGGATGTGTATTCTGTTGTTTTCAAATGAAATATTCCATATAGATCTGTTATATCCATCTGGTCTAATGTGTCAAAGACATGTTTTCTTATTGATTTTCTGTCTGGATGATCTAACCATTGATGCAAATGGGGTATTACAGTCCCCTACTATTATTTTACTACCATCAGTTTCTCTCTTTAACTGATATCTGCTTTATGTATATAGGTTCTCTGGTATTGGGTGTGTAGATATTTATAATCGTAATAACCTCTTGTTGGATCGATCTCTTCATCATTATGTGATGTCCTTTTTCTCTTGTTACAGTCTTTGTTTTAAAGCCTATTTTGTCTGATATAAGTATTATTAAACCTTTTTTCCCCTTCCATTTGCGTGGTGAGTGTTTTTCCATCCCTTCATTTTGCATCTGTATGTGTTTTTAAGTCTGAGGTGAGTCTCCTTAGGCAGCATATATATGGATTTTGTTTTTCTATCCTTTTTGCCACCCTATGTCTTTTGATTGGAGCATAAGCCATTTACATTTAAAGTAATTATTGATAAGTAGGTACTCACTGCCATTTTTAAATTTGTTTTCTTGTTTTTGTAATTATTCTTCTTTCTTTTTCTCTTTCTCCTTTCTGATGATGAGCTTCTAGTGTCATGTTTGATTTTCTCCTTTTTGTGTATATATCCTAAGTTTTGAATATGTGGTTAGCAAGACATTTATATATAATATTATAAAGTAAATATCAGTCCCTATTAATTTGGTCATTTAAATTCAAACACACTCTAGAAAAAAAAGAAAAAACAAAGTGAAAATAAAGAAGTTTTTTCCTTTTACTCTTTTCTCCATATTTTATGATTGTCATATTTTTACATCTTTTTGTTTATAATTTTTTTGGTTTTAATTATGGCCATTTCTTTTCCCCTTGATGTCTCTTTAACATTTATCACATGGCTGGTTTACTGGTGATAAATTCCTTTATCTTTTGTTGCTTTGGGAACCATTTATCACACCTTCCAATCTGAATGATGACCTTGCTAAGTAGTGTATTCTTGGTTATAGGTTTTTTGTTTTTTGTTTTTTGTTTTTTGTTTTTTACTTTCAGTATCTTGAATATATTATGCCACTCTCTTCAGCTTCTAAAGTTTCTGCAAAAATTCACCTGATAACCTTATAGGTTTTCCTTTGCGGGTAATTTTTGTTTCTCTCTACTACTTGTAAGATTCTCTCCTTATCTTAACATTGATGTTGTAATTATTACATGCCATGATGTGGACCTCTTTGGGTTTACCTTGTTGAATTCTGTTTCTTGGACATGGGTGTCAATTTCCTCTCCTAGGTTAGGGAAGCTTTCAGTTATTTCTTCAAAGAATTTTTCTATACCTTTCTCTCTTTTCTGGGACCCCTATAATGTGAATGCTTGTTTGCTTGATGTTTTCAAAGGGATTTCTTAATCTAGCCTCATTTTTTTTCTTTTTTCCAAGTTTTTTTCTTTTTTAATTCCAGCTAGTTAACATATAGTGCAGTATATTTTCAAGTGTAGAATGTAGTGATTCATCACTTACATACAATATCCTGTGCTCATTACAAGTGCTCTCACCTATTTAACTCTTCTCTCCACCCACCTCCTCTCTCAGTAACTATCAATTTGTTCTCTATAGTTAAGTCTGTTTCTTGGTTTCCCTCTCTTCCTTCTCATAGTGTTCATTTGTTTTGTTTCTTAAATTACACATATGAGTGAAGTCATATGGTATTTGTCTTTTTCTGGCTGATTGCTTAGCATATTTTGCTTAGCTTAATACTCTCAAGCTCCATCTACCTCATTGCAAATGGCAAGGTTTTATTCTTTTTTATGGTTAAGTAATATTATTTATATATATATATATATATATATATATATATATATATACCACATATTCTTTATCCATTTATCAGTTGATGGACATTTGGACTCTTTCCATAATTTAGCTATTGTAGATAATATTGCTATAAACATTGGGGCATATGTATCCCTTTGAATCAGCATTTTTTTACCCTTTGGGTAAATACTTAGTAGTGCAATTGCAGGTCATAGGGTAGTTCTATTTTTAATCTTTTGAGGCACCTCTATATTGTTTTCCAGAGTGGCTGTACCAGTTTGCATTCCCATCAAAAGTGTAAAAGATTGCCTACCCTTTTCTCCACATCTTCACTAACATCTGTTGTTGATTTTAGCCGTTCTGATCAGTATGAGGTGATATATCATGGTTGTTTTGATTTGTATTTCCCTGATGATAGTGATGTTGACCATCTTTTCATGTGTCTGTTGGCCATTTATATGTATTCTTTGGAAAAATTGTCTATTCATGTGTTCTGCCCATTTGTTAATTGAATTATTTTGGGGGTATTGAAGTTTTTTTTTTTCTTTTTTTAAGATTTTATGTATTTCTTTAAAAGATTGAGAGAGCATGAGAGGGTCAAGGGAGAAGCTGGAAGAGCCCAATGTGGGGCTAGATCCTGGGACTCTGGGATCATGACCTAAGCTGAGGCATATGCTTAACCAACTGAGCCACCCAGGTACCTCCAGGGTGTTGAGTTTTATATACTTATTTTTAAAAAGTACTTTCTCTTTTCACTGTTCAGCTTGTGTGCTTTCCATTACCATGTCTTTCAGATCACTGATATATTATTCTATATCCTCTAATCTACTATTGATTCCTTTTAGGGTTTTTCTTATTTCCGTTATTGTATCCTATAGCTCTGACTTGTTCTTCTTAATATATTCTGTCTCTTCATTGAAGGTCTCACTGAGATCTTCCATTTGTTTCCCTAGTCCAGTGAGTATCTTTGCAATCATTACTTCAAATTCTTCCTTTTCTGAGTTGTTTTCTTATTCTTTATTTTGAAGTATATTCCTCTGTTTCCTCATTTTTCTTGGTTCTCTGTGTTTATCTTTATAGATTAGCCAGAATGCCTACTTCTCCTAAACTGAAAGGGTAATCTTGTGTATGTTGTCTCCTATGTAATCTGTATGTGCTTGGTGACTTTTCCTGGTTAGTTGGAGCTATGGCTCTATATGCTAGTTACTCTTTTAAACCTAACCAGAGTAACCTAGTTACTCTTTTAAACTATATATGCTCGTTATTCTTTTAAGCTCTTTTCATAAAGAAAATAATAATAATACTAAAATTTAAAAAATAAATAAAAAAGAAAAAAGAAGAAAACAGGAAAAAAGAAGGTAGAAGAGCAAAACAGAAAAATTATAACAATGCAAGACAAATTAGAAAAAATTTTATAAATATATCTATAAATAAATAGATAATAACAAAACAAAAAACATAAGCAAACTATGGCTTATTTTCTGTGTTTTAGCACTATAGAGGCTTATGTGGGCTTAAGGATGCTGGGCCTGCTGAAGTTACAAGCTCACTGTGAGCCAGATCCTGTTCCAATTTGACCTTTCGAGGTAAAGAGGAAGATGGCATCCTTGCAGTTCTTCAGTCCTTTTAAACCCTGGCTATTTTCTTATTCCAGTGTGAACCAGACTGATGTGGGCTTACAGACACTGGGTTTTATGAAGTTGCAAATTCCCTCTGATAACCAGACGTGCCAGTTATGGCATCTAGACCTGTCTGTTACTGTGTCCAGACCCTGCTCCAGTCTAGGCTTGTAAGGTAGAGTGGGACTATAAACTGTCATTCTTCTCTCCCTTGTACCTGGAGAGTGTTCCTGCAGCTATTCTGCCACTTGACAGAGTTCTAGTGTTGTCTCTTTTATATGCTAGTTGTTCCTTTAAACTGGCTTTTTTTTTTCCTGTGCCCAAGAACAGAAGAATTTGTTCTTGGTCCTTCAGTAGTATCCCTGCCCATTGTTACTTGCAGTACAGGGGACTGGGTTTCCTTTTGTTACTGTGTCTTCAGTTCTCCTGTTGTTCTCTTGCTATTTTTTCTATTTTTGGTTGTTCAACCATTGTTCATTCAGCCCTCAGTTCTTCCTCAGGAGAAATTGTTTTTATTAATAGGTATAAATTGATGTGTTCCATAGAGGAGGTGATTTCGGGGTCTTCTTAGGTTGCCATCTTGGACCAGAACTCACTGTGCTGTTTCTGCTTTCCATTGTATTAGGAGTTGAATATCAGAGTGCTTTGTCCATTTCACTGTCAACCACCACAACATCCTCCTCTTCACTCTCCTCACTTTTCCAGGGATTCTTTTTGCCAGTGTATTAAGCACAGTTTCTCAAAGAAGCACATACTGTAGGCATCATTTCTAAGGTGTCCTCTTACTCATGGAGTAGTCCACAAATGCATAAAATATGGGCCACCTCTCCCACGTAGAGGTTACTGGCCAACTCTGGGTTTTCCCCCAAAGATGTCTGAGACCCTAAGATCCATTTCTTTCAGACTCTGGGCTGGCTCACCAGCTCTTAGTTTACAACCTCCTGGGGAGCTCCCTGGGTGTAACCTGGAACCAGCCCTCATGAAGAAAGCTGGTACATACTGAAGAAAGAAGCATACCACTCAGACTGGTAGGTAGCAGGTTTAATAAGCAAGGGAACTTACATACAAACCTTATCTTGGATGTCCATAAGATGAGTAGATCTTGGTATCTGCCCACGAGAATCTTGACAGTTTTTACAGAAGCCTTAACTGGGTTTAGCCATGTATACTATCCACATGGTCTTAACACTACATCATTATTTCAAGTCTGTATCCTTGGGGCAGTTTCTGGGAACTGGGAAGGCATATAGAATGCACATTCCAAAGACAGGAGGAGATCAGAAGCTTCAGCTTACCAGATTCCAGCTCATGGGTAGACCAGTTATCATATCCTCTTGATGACTAACCCCCAACAGTTCTGCATAGCTTACTGGATTCAGTTTTTCCTTACTCTTTCTACTTGAGGATATTTCTTATTTTAAAGTAAACTCAGCCCTGCATTGAGAAAAAGGTAAATTGTTTTTAATATGTTATATAACACTATAAATCCTCCATGTGGAGGATTTTTCTTCTTAGTACTGACAGCTTATCAGTTATAGTTGTTTTAGAAGTTTTGATTAATTTAAAAAATAAAATTTGTGGGTTTTGAAATGATGTGGATACTATTTTAAGGAACTGCTCTGGAATGTTAACCTCCAGTTATAATACCTTTTTCTACTTTTTAAAGATTTTATTTATTTATTTGATGGAGAGAGACACAGCAAGAGAGGGCACACAAGCAGGGGGAGTGGGAGAGGGAGAAACAAGCTTCCCTCCAAGCAGGGAGCCTGATGCGGGGCTCAATCCCAGGACCCTGAGCCAAAGGCAAACACTTAATGACTGAGCCACCCAGGCACATCCTCCAGTTATAATATGTTAATAAATTAAGTATGCATCAGCTTTATCTCTATTTCTAATACTTCTCTCTTTTTATTTATGTCTCAGGTATATTTTTCTGGGACATTTTGTAAACATTTAAGACAAAGCAAAGTTAAACTGACTTGATTTCAGGTATTTATTTGTTACTTGGATGTACTCCCAGTAGATTTATAATTCATCCCCAGTGCTTGTATAATGCCTTTCTGAGTCTAAGAACTTAATTAATATATTTAATATAATGTAACTATCAATAATTATAACTAATGTAAATTTCCTGGGATTTGTTATTTCCATCTCTAAATATATTTAAGAAGTAACAACTTTGATATAAATAGCTTTCTTATCCTGTACCCTGTATCCTCATGTTCTCTCCTTGTTTTGACTTTCAGAATCTTCTCTCTGGTCCTTTAAAACAATAAATAAATAAATAAAATAAATAAATAAATAAGCTCTTAAAACAAAGTGTTTGTTCTCCTAGGGATATTTGCATTTTGCTATGATTAAAACCTCAAGTTATAAACCTATGATAATCAAATTTCAGGAATTAAAGAGGATTTGGAGAAAAAATTCACACTAAAAATAAGGCTATGTTTGTGGCATAATACAAAAAGAATGGCTTCCAGAGTTTTAAATTTTGGGTTAATTTGTTGAAGGGTTTTAGATGGAAACAGTGGTTGTTTTCTCTTATGCCTGGAGGTTAGCAGTACATTTCAGTTCCCTAATAAAAGCCAGTGATGCTCAGTGAGATTTACAGCAGGATTATTTCAGGAATGGTGAAATATATAAAGGCAGCATATTTTAGGACAACTCCATCATAGCAGTACGTCTCCCTATGGCAAAATTTCTTTCAAAGTCTTAAGAGCCTGATAATTCTGCGGTAAAAGGATTCTACCAGACAGGGGATTAGGTATATCTAAAAGGCCTAAAGGGGTGAGTGCTGAATAAGATGTAATTTTAGGGTTTTAAATTAGGTTTAACAGAGCCTATAGGGTAATTGGGTCCAGTGTTCTCTGAACACTGCAAACTTAATGTTTGTGGCTTTAAAATATCTGTGTAGAGACTAGTCTCTCTTCAGTGTAGAAGTCATTACATTATATACACAGCTAGAGAGAGAAATTGAACTTTATGGGTGTGTTCCAGTCTGGTAGGTAGTTTAGAGTTACTGCAGTAACTTCTCTAGCTTATGTACTCCATGTGGAAGGCTTGGAATCCCTGGTACATTTGGCTTCTTAAGTAACATGTGTGATCCTGATGCCGATTCTACCTATACATGCAGACTGAACTCATCTGAGTTGTTGAAAGTGAAAGTCAAGAGCATCTCTGCTGTGCGAATTGGAGATACTTATCAAAGCAAATAAATGATATATATATGGAACAAAGTAGGGGTCCTTAGATCTAAAATAGTAATCAAGCCCGTCCTGGATATGCCATACACTTATTGGCCCAATTTTGTTTGATCTGGGGATGCAGCCAGCCTTAGGCTTAGATGGAATTTTGCTGTGCATTTTAGAATGAGGTCTATCGGTTGCCATGAAACAAAGATTTCAGATCATGATTATAGGGGCTCATTGGTTTGTTAGGCTTCCCTTAAGCTGCAGTAATAAACATGCAGTGAGCCAGTGAATGTTGAAAAATCCTCTCTAGGGTCCCTTATTTAGTCAAACCAGAGATTTAAACACTGCACAAAGCATATGTGCTTCATATGACTCAATTGTCAATTACACTCATCCCCCCCACAAATTAAGCAAACTTTACAAAACTTCTCTCCCACAGGCCTCTACCAAAACAAGTCATCTAAAAAATGGCTACCCACTTGTTCTCTCTCCTAGTAAATGTAGGGCATTCAGACTGTTTTCTACCATCACCGTTACTGCACTCCACATAACATTGTGTTTGGCTGCATTCTAACTTCTGGTGTTCCAAATGATGCGTGGTAAATACGCTACCACGGGTGTATGACCAGAACTTCATAAAAAGGTATCTCCTTACTGCCTGTCTCATGTTTAAGAATTAAAACACAGGTATCACTTGGCATCTGCCCTTGCCAAATGTTCCTATTTTCTTCCTTCAGACCGTCTATCAAGCTAGAGTTTTGCAAAGAAGGGGTTACGGACCCAAATTATACAGTAATTTGATGGAAGTTATGCATTCAAAATTTAATACCTAAAATGTTTCCTTTTTCTTTCTCTTAAACCTTTTCTCTAGCTAGAAGTTCACAGGCAAGGCTTATGTACTCCCAAATTACCCTTAATTACTCTTCTTCCTATTTAATCTAAAGAGGAAATTGAAGGGGACACACATAATGTGAAGGTTTGTCCCCTAGACCCTAAAGTGACTCTGCATTACCCTTCCTTTCTGGTATGCATGCCCTTTTATCATCTGTCGGGCAGGAAGTATGAGTTGCTGCTAACCAATAAAATATGGCAAAAGTGGTGGGATGCTCCACCCTTGATTAAATTATGTTACATGACAAAGGTGAAGAGATTTTGCATATGCTATTAAGGTCTCAAATCAGACTTTGAAGCAATCAAGAGGGAGATTATTAGGTGAAATTAGGTGAAAGCCCTTGAAAATGAGACTGGGCTTTCTCTGAGCAATAAATCTTCTACAGGTCTTGAAGAAGCATGCAGCTAAGATGTGAACTACTATGGAGAGGGCCCCATGGCAGGGAAATGATGGTCATGTCCAGAAGCTGAGAGTCTCTGTACTACAATCATAAGGAACTGAATTCTACCAACAACTTCATGTGCTTGGATAAGGACCCTTAGCCTCAAATGAGAATGACGCCTTGATTGCAGCTGGTGAGACCCTCAGCAGAAAGCACACAGTTAAACCATTCCCAAACTCCTGGCTCACAGAAACTCTAAGATAATAAATCTATGTTCTAAACTGCTTATTTTGTGGTAGTTTGTTATATGTCCTGGCAAAAAAAAAAAACAAAAAAAACCAAGCAAGTAAACAAAAAACTGATACAGAAGTAATATAGGAGGTTTAGGATTTTTTTTCATTATAGATCTGTACCCAAATGAGAGGTGAGCACAGACTTACTGCTTACATAAAACCCGTCAAGGCCTCCTTTCTTCATGTTTGGACCTGTCATGGGAGATTTATGGCCAGACAGGCTAAAATTGGCTAGCCAAATGATTTGGGGCAAGGTCTTTAACTTTTCAAGATTTGTCCCTGTATTAGAAAATGGGGATAATAATAGTAATAATGACTTTGTAGTATTGTTTTGGGGTAAGGTGAAAACCATGTAAGATGCCTAAACCATAGTTGATATACAAAAAACAGCCCTCCACCAAACTGTTCCTTGTACTTGCAATGCTCCTCTCTCTTTTGTGTATATATTTAAATTTCACATATACTGTTAGTCTCTGGTCACGTTATTTTGTGTTTACATTTTGCCACTTCATGGACTAGATGGGAAGCTCCTGGGATATTGGAAGTTTTTCTTGTATTCCTAGCATATAGCATCGTCCGTGGCCTCAAGCAGATGTCCTATAACACTCCAGCTTAGATGGACCCCCACTCCCCAAAGTCAAATGTGTTTGTTTCTGTACCACTTATCTAGCAATTAAGAACAATCTTTACTACTTTTCTTTTTCTTTTTTTTTTTGTATTTTTTTTTTTATTGTTACTAAAATTTTTTTTTCCAGTGTTTCAAGATTCATTCCCCATTCCCCACACCCAGTGCTCCACGCTTTAGGTGTCCCCAGTACCCACCACCAGGCTCTCCCATCCCTCCCTCCAAGTCCCTCAGTTTGTTTCTGTGTTCAAAGTCTCTGTTGTTTCGTTTCCTTCCCTAGATTACCCTAGTTCCCATTTACTTTCCTTCTGCCACTGTCCTCCAGTTTGCCTCTCATGTACCGCAAGTAAGTGAAACCATGTGATACTTGACTTTATCTTCTTGGCTTATTTCACTCAGCATAATCTCTTCCAGTCCAGTCCATGTTGCTACAAAAGTTGGATATTCATTCTTTCTGACGGAGGCATAGTATTCCATTGTATATATGTACTACATCTTCTTTATCCATTCATCTCTTGATGGGCACGTTGGCTCTTTCCACAGTTTGGCGATTGTGGCCATTGCTGCGATGAACATTGGGGTGCATATGGCCCTTCTTTTCACTACTTCCGTATCTTTGGGGTAAATGCCCAGTAGTGCAATTGCAGGGTCATAGGGTAGCTCTATCTTTAATTTTTTAAGGAATCTCCACACTGTTTTCCAAAGCGGCTGCACCAGTTTACATTC
>PITA01028245.1:0-19669 GCA_004023965.1 Spilogale gracilis
ATCATCTACATCTATAGCAGTGGACAATAAAAACAGACTTCTATTATGATGGCCCCGGACTCTGAAGGATCTCAAGATGGTGAAAGCTCAAAGGAAAATTACACAAAGATGAATCCATTTTCTTACATATTACTTGGAAATATCTCTATCTCAAGTAAACCAAATATCACTTTAATATAAATGTTCATTTCTCCAAGCCTTCTATATAAAAAATAACTATACAAGATGATCTTTTATTTTCATAATTTTGTCCTTCAGTTAAAAATAAATGTATCTTTCGACAAAAAAAAAAAAAAAAAAAAAAAAAAAGAATCATATGCGTTGTGAAACAACTTTGAAAGCTATGTGGAATGCTCCAAACGTGAGACTTAATAGAACAAACAGTTAGGTTTTATTAGTAATAAAAGTCACAACCTGTAGCCCACCATACTTCTTTTCTTCTCCTCCCATTTGTTCTTCTAACCCTTCTCCCCGAATTCATATCTTTCCCTACCAGTGAAAATTCTTTTTGTCAGTTTCAAGTTGCCCAATAAGAGCACTGAACTGAGATGCTAGAAGGTACTCTTTCTCTTCCCCTGTTTAGCCTTCATTTTCTTCTGGCTGTTACGTCAAGGGCTGTTTTCAACTTCCAGAGGCCACCACAGTCTTTGGTTATGGTCCCCTTTCTCCATTGTCAAAGCCAACAGTAATGCGTTGATGCTTCCTATGTCACCTTTCTCTGCTGCTGCCACATTTAGGGACTTGTTTGCTGGTGAGATTGGATCCAGGATAATCTCCCCATCTCAGACCTAATCACATGTACAAAATTTCTTTTGCCATGTAAGGTAAAATAGTCAAAATTTCCAGTGATTAGATCATGGAGATCTTTGGGGGACCATTATTCAGCCTGTGACACAGCTCCTAATGATATCATTCAAGCCAGAGAATCAGCTATTCCAAAGGCCAGCTCTGTTGCTGAACTTTTCAGCCATTGAGAGGAGAAATCCCATTTTTTGATCAATGCAACTGGAGTCAGGTATTTTGTCACTTGACTTAAAAAGCCCTAATACATAATGTGACTGAAACTCAGGCTTTTTTTTTTTTTTTTTTAATTGTGTGTATTTGTATCCTGAAGAGCTGCTATTTCAAAGCATGCTCTTTGGGGGAATGTTGACTTTCTTTTTCCCCCTCTCCTCCCTGATTTTAGAGAGGAAACCAAGACCCCAAAGAAGAAAACTAGTTTTCTCAAGGTCCCGACCCTATTCATTTCAGAATCAGCAGTCAATCTCCAACTTCCAGGCTCTCACTACATTATTTGTATATATGAAAATTTTCACCTTCATCGTGGATCTCTAGCTTCCCCCTGTAATGGCCAGCCACCTCAGCATCTCTTTTGGTGAAGACTTGCCCAGTCCCTCTATGTGCTCCAACAGTCTACCATCTGGATCTTATTTCCAATTGCAACTTGTGCTTTTCTGTCTAGCTAGAGAAAGTCAGTTGACTACTTGACTGTTGCACTGATTATTCACTCATTCATTTGTTCTTTTTTTTTTAAACAAAATTACTTAGGTGACACTAGTAAACTAAGTTGACATCCATATTTGTTAGACACGAATTAAGTCTTCACATATTATTGTGTCATTTCTTTTTAAAGAAATGATAGAGGAGCACCTGGGTGGTTCAGTCAGTTAAGCAAGTGTCCAGCTCTTGATTTCAGCTCAGGTCATGATCTCAGGGTCGTGAGATGGAGCCCTGCATCAACAGGGAGTCTGCTTGAGAGTCTCCTCCCGCTGCCCCTTACCCCACTCACACACTTACTCTAAAAATAAATAAATCTTAAAGAAATGTTAGAAATTTTTAATAACAATCTTGTCATATTCCAGCAAGTGTCTGTTACTGTTTTAGTTCCTGATGACCTGGGCCAAGGTGACCCTGTTCAGTTCCTAGTTGGGAAATGTATCTCTTTTTCTGACAAGGATACAAGAATGCACAAAGGATTTGTAATTTCTGGGACTGAGAACAGCTTAGTCTCATAGCCACTCATGACTTGCTCAAGAGGTGTCTGTGATGTTTGATTCTGTTGCCAGATATCAGCTTGGATTTAAAAAATGAAATAATAATTAGCATTAAATAAACTTGGGACTTTTCAGAGTAATTAAATACTACACCAACAAATTTCATTTTATATTTTTTGTTTATTTTTTGAAATGGCAGAAACAAATATGTGCTACCTGGTGTTTTTCTCTCTTCCTAGCTTCTTCATTGCTCATCATACTGCCAACCTAAGCGTATCCAGACACAGGGCTCCCTCCCAGCCTGGCAAACTCAGAATCCCAAAGCCTCTTTATCATTCTTTCCAGTGACCATTGAGAGATATTTCATGGTAAAGTTTGTGGAGTCCAGATGGTCCCACGATGAATGCAGAAGAAAGGGTCACTCCCTTCAGATGTCCAACAAATTGCTGTGCTTTCCTACCCAAGCCAGAACCCACTGTCAGAGTATTTTTTTCCCCTTGTCTACCAGTGCTACTGTCTCACTTCTGAAAAAACAGATTTTTTTTCTTGGCATGGAGATGACATGTCCAAATTATTGCTGATTTCTGAAGCATCACTTTATCCATTGCTTCTAAATTAAAAATAATAAGGTAAGTTGTTTTATTTCCACCTGTCTTCAATTTTAGTAGAGAAAATTGTGTGTCTGCCTATCTTTCTGTTTTACCTGTTTATCTCCTTATGGTTAATAAGAGATGAAATCCACAAACTGCTTTATTATTTTTTTCCCTTGTTGTTGATGCTCTTCTTCCCCCATAGAGATCCAGAAGTGTGAAATATTATATTTCAGGCTGATTTCATGGGTGCTCACAGTGTTCTTGCAGTGTTTTTTGCAGGTATTCAGCTCACTTCAGGGGACTCCCTGAAATGGGGTCACCTAGTTTTCCGCCATCTTGCCCCCCCTCCTCCCCTTTTATCCAATTATTATTTTTAAAAATATTTTATTTATTTACTTGAGAGAGAGAGTGAGAGAGCATGAGAGGGCAGAAGGTCAGAGGGAGAAGCAGACTCCCCAAGGAGCTGGGAGCCTGATGCAAGACTCAATCGCCTGACTCCAGGATCATGACCTGAGCAAAAGGCAGTGGCTTAACCAACTGAGCCACCCAGGTGTCCCAAACTGTTTAAGTTTAAATTCTTAACTCCTCGCCTGCTGTGTGATTCTAAGCAGGTTACTCAACTTCCGTATTCCTCAGTTATGTCAGCTGTAAAATGAAAATAATAATAATGCCTTACACCTGAGTTGTTGTGAAGCTGATGTAAGATAATACACACAGGGTCATAAACAGCATCTAATCTGCAGTAGCGCTCAAGAGGTGTGATTATTTGTTGTTTTTTAAGGAGTAAGTTCCATGTCTTCTGTGAACCAAGGAAGCTGATAAACTCTAGGTAGAAGCAAAGAGAATAAAAGTAGAGGAAAAAGTAGCTATGTGTAGGTTACCAGGAAGAAAACAAAAAGTGTAAGACCACTAATTTTTTTTCTCTAAACCACAAGAAGCTGTAGAACATCCTTCCGATAAGCCCCCTATCTTTGGGCTTTCCCACACAAGAGGATTAGATTCTGTAGCTGGAGAATGTTAAATTGAATAATTCTCTGGTTAAGAGGGCTCCCAAGCACTAATTTGGTTGCCTCATTACTGTATTTAACATTATTTCTATGGGAAATACATTCCAGATTACAAACAAACCAAACTATAAAAGAACTTTTGAAATGAGACCCCTGAGTAAATTAGGAAAGCCATTAGAGTACATTTTTGTTTGAAGAGGAGAAAGAAATATAGGTGTCATTGGGATGGTATGGTCTTGTCACCATAATGCTAGATGTTTTTTGCTGCTTTTTCTATAAAAAAATCAACATGAATTTTAAAATGTTGATTTAATTTCAAACAAGGGTAGATGTGATGTCTTCACTAAACATTTATAAATGAAATCTTTCATTATATTTGTCTTTATGGAATAATAACTTCAAAAGAGAATTTTTAAAGTATATAGTGAATTTGGCATTATAATGAAATTCAGGAAATATTTCCAATTTTAAAGGCATGAGAGAAGGAGGGAAATCATGATGATGATTATCAATCATTGCAGAATAATCTGAGGAAGTAATTATTCCAAAAGTACAGTTGTAGCTGACAAAGAGTGCTGTTTGATGTAAATTGTTCTTTATTTTTTCAGATTTTACTTTTACAAAAATTATAATTTAACTTTTCTTTGTTAACTTATCTTTATTTTATTTTATTTTTTTAAATCCACTGAAGATCTTTATTGAAAGATATTTCCTACACAAAGATTTGTAAGTAGATTAGAAAATTCTGCTTGTGAGTGTTTTAAGCATAGAGCTGAGATATTTTATAGGTGATCATGTTCTTTTGGACATTAAAACCACTTAATTGTTAACTTATCTTTATATGCACATGATAGAAAAATAGTGTACTTAACAAAGGAAGACTTAATTGAGACACCAAAAGTCGGTCTTTGTAATTATTTACAATTTTATACAAATAATAATAAAACACTGGAATATTGGAGTAGAATATCTTTTTAAGCCAGTAGCTCATGAGGAGTCTCAATCAATCATTTTTTATATTATTGAAATATATTTATTCATTATATCCTATCGGGTAGTGCAAATGGCATGAGATAGAGTGTGTTTCCATAATGGGAACACTGAGTCAATAAACAGTAAGTCTATCATAGCAGAATCCCTCTGCAAAGATGCAATCCCTGTGTTACTCTTTTTTTTTCTTTTTTAAGATTTTATTTATTTATTTGACAGAGAGAAACATAGCTAGAGAGGGAACACAAGCAGGGGGAGTGAGAGAGGGAGAAGCAGGCTTGCCGCTGAGCAGGGAGCCCGATGTGGGGCTCGATCCCGGGACTCAGGATCATGACCTGAGCCGAAGGCAGTCGCTTAACCAACTGAGCCACCCAGGTGCCCCTGTGTTACTCTTTTTAAGAAGGGTTCTTCCACTACCTATCCAGCCCCAAGGTGGTCTTCAATGATACTTGTCTTTCAGTATTTACACCCTTCTGTTGACCCCTCCCATACTGATGGGATTGACTTGTGTAGCAAACTGGATATTGTGGAAAGTGTAGGTCATAAACAACCTTCAAGCTTCTATCCTCTTTTCTTGTATCACCTGCTCTGGTAGAAGTTAGCAGTTATATTATGAGGTCACTCAAGAAGCCTTGTGATGAGACCCTCATGCCAAGGAGCTCTTGAGACTTGAAAAACCCTGAGCCATAACTTCTGTTTAAACCACTTCTAAAATCCTGCTAAGTGTGGGGAGATTTGTTTCACAGCAAGAGATAACTAATACACTCAATCTTCAAAACACCTGAATTAGGTCATATGTTTGGTCATGGTTTCTTCCAGCTACTTTTCATATTATTACTAATATCTGCCAGCCTGCAATGATGCTTGCACTTCCACCTATTTTTAATTACCTGTTTGTGGTCAACTTCTATTTCCTCAGTTACTTTGAAGGTTTATAGTTTAATATCTAGCCTGACAGAAAGTTTAGTTGAAACTTCCAGAACAACCATTTGCAACATTTGATTATCAATAGTGGTCAAAATTAGTCTCCTGAACTAAATTTAATGGGAGAACTAAACAAACACAGAGATGTATCATTAAGGAAAAACAGAATGGCATATGAATGCTCACTGACTGAAAGCTTAGAGTGATACCCATCATATATATTGGCCTATTTGTATGAGAAAAAAACTGTATATGTTTATATTTACATTTTATTTATACCAATCATGATGGGTTGGATTTTGCTGTAATATACATAAGCCCCCAATCCCAGAGATAATATAAAATAAAGATTATTTCTTGCTCATTTTACTTATCCATGGGTTTACTTGGAATTTTGCTCTGTATCATCCTTACTTCAGTCTCAGATAAAAGCTATTGGAATATTTCTAGTCACAATGGTAGAAGGAAAAAGCTATAGTAATTTGTACTCACTTTTGCTCAAATTCATTGGGCATGGCTAATTTCAAAGAGAGAAGAAATAGAATAGTGTTGTGTGCACAAGAAGACTATTTGGCCAACAGCACATATGCCACCATGTATATTCAAATTAATATCAAATATTTCTGAGGTGAATATACCATAATCAACCAGCACTATATAGGCAGTGCTGTATGAGACAGACTTATAATGTGACTTTTTTCACATTGGAGTGGAAAGAGTGTGAATTGACAATAAAACACCATGGTGAGAGTATAGAAGGGCCAAAAACAGTTACAAGGACAATTAACCTACATTTATTTGTTATTTTGTGTATTAAAGACTAAATGTCTAAGAGCACAGGGAGGAGGAAGGGATGATAGTAACTTAATGTTTAAAGAATCAAATAGTGAATGGATGAGCCATTGAAGCCCTATCATTTTGAGTATCTCATTAATGATCCTGGGTGACTCCAAGATCCCAAAGCTGACTTAGTCCCTGTAATAGTCTCTGATTAATTGGCTACCATCCCTAGAATGCTCAGTACAAAGAGTGTCCTGGGTGAATCTGCAGTCCTTGAAGTCAGGGAAGTTGTTAAGCAAGTATGGACCATACCGAATTTAGCATATAGTGAGCTTACCCATTTCTCAACTCTTTGAAGGCCCCTCCCTGTAAGTTGTGGCATTTTCTTCCACTGTAGAATACACAAGACAATCATAACCCCAGCCACACAGGATATTTGCCAGTAACTCATGAACATGATTACAGGAGCAATGTATTTTCTTTGTATATTCATTATATTGAGATAGATGATGATTCTTAGTTCATCTCTTTTCTTTCTTGGTTTCTAATTCTCTAGCTATACTTTCTAGATTATTTTCTTTATCTTTTTACCTTTCTGTTGAATTTTTAATTAAGACTATAAATACATTTTCATATTCAAAGTTTATTTTATTCATTTTAAAACAACATTCTGGTCTTGTTTTTTGGGTACAGTATTTTCTCATATCTGAAGACGTATAGATAATTTTGAATCTTTTTCTTATTCTTTGGGTAACTCCTTCTGAGTTTAGATTTTTTTTGTCTTTATCTTTCGCGTTAAAGATTTTCTTCTGTGTCTGATAATCCTTCATTACTAAACATATTTTAAGAATGGGACTTTAGAAAGCTGAGTGAAAGATCTGCGTGTATCATCAGAGCTTACTGATGGGGAAGTTCCCTGTGGGGTATTGACTAGTAAGCCAGCATTTTCATAGGAGAACCCCAAATTTCAGTTTGTATGGGTCTTTTCTTGGGGACCATTCAATTATTTTCAGAAAGTTATCTTAAAGTCTCCTACCAAGAAAGGTATGCTCTTGGCTCTCAACATTTTGAGAGCAGAGCCAGAAAAGGGGATGGAGATTTCCTAATTTAGTATTAAACTTCCATTTATTTTAGTCCTGTGTCTTAGCCTCAGCTGCTTCTATGTCTGAAAACTTAAAACTAGGGCCAGTATAGTTCATTTTCTTTGGAGAATAACCTCCTCTTGCCTGCTGGGGAGAGGATGAAGAGGTAATATGTATGTTGGTTGTGTGTATTGGGCATATATATATATTTTTTTCATATATGTGTGTGTGTTTGTGTAGGTGGGGGTGGTAAGGTTTCATCTTGTTTATATTTACACTTCCTACCACTCTTCTGATTTTCAGGCCTGTACCTCACCCTTGCTTCTATATTCAGCCTCTCAGGACTTTTTGGCATACCTCCTAGCTGTGTCCCTCTGATCTGCCTATACTCTATCTTCTTGTTTTCTACATAGTTGCTGAAATCTCATGTCCACTGTTTTTTTATTTCTCCTTGTAGGCATATGCCTTTGTTTTTCTTTCGCTATCATTTTGGCAGAGGTTGTTGAAGGAGAATAGATAAGTGCTGTAATTAATTCACCATTTTTAGCCAAGAGCTCCTTAGGAATTTTTTCTCTTAAAGCATCAAGGCAATCAGAACTTTTCACAAGAGCCCTTGATCCTTCCATTCTCTTTCTCCCATCATTTTGCAAAGTAGAAAAACAAACTTACTCTTTGATCTAGTAACATGACTGAAAAAATCTAAATAAATGTCTACTACAAAGCATTTTCCTCTTTAGTTGTTTAATAGTACACCCTATGTACACCCTCAACAATATTATTCTATGATTGCAAATTTTGAGATTTTTGAAAGAAGTGTAAAATATTGGGGCACCTGGGTGGCTCAGTTGGGTAAATGACTGCCTTTGGCTCAGGTCATGATCTCGGAGTCCTGGGATCTAGCTCTGCATCAGGCTAGAGGCGGGAGGCCTGCTTCTCCCTTTCTCACTTCCCCTGCTTGTGTTCCCTCTCTCGCTGTGTTTCTCTCTGTCAAACAAATAATAAAATCTTTTTTAAAAAGTGTACAATAATATCAGGTAGATTGAAAATGCTATTGGCCACTAAATAAATGCTCTATGGTGTTTAAACTGTTTTTTAAAATGGGCCACCAAAAGGTAAAAACAGAATTTTGTAAGTAACTTCATTTCCCCCCCCCCACAATCTTTTCCAACTTTTCTGGGACCATTTAAAATAATCAGTATTTCAAGATTTCAGATTTTGGGGCACTTGGGTGGCTCAGTGGGTTAAAGCCTCTGTCTTCGGCTCAGGTCATGATCTCAGGGTCCTGCGATCTAGGCCCACATCGGACTCTCTGCTCAGCAGGGAGCCTGCTTCCTCCTCTCTCTGCCTGCCTCTGTGCCTACCTGTGGTCTATCTCTCTGTCAAATAAATAAATAAAACCTTAAAAAAAAAACTTCAGATTTTAGTATTTCTTCGTGTATATGCTTATCAAATTTTCTTTTAATAATTGTTCTAAGTTATTCTTTTTGCCTGTCATCTCACTTTGTACCTAAGGTCAAAAGCATTGCATGTATCTAAATACTGATTGCTCTTTTATTTATTTTGTTATAAAAAAGATATTTCCATAAAATATTTAGAAATATTCTTCATGTGTATATAAATTAGATTATCTGATCACAACTGTCAGACTGACATCCTTTCTTTTTTTTTTTCCCTAATGATTTTGTTTATTTATTTGACAGAGAGAAACATAGCTAGAGAGGGAACACAAGCAGGGGGAGTCAGAGAGGGAAAAGCAGGCCTCCTGCTGAGCATGGTCTCAGTCCCAGGACCTTGGCATCATGACCTAAGCCTAAGGCAGACGCCCAATGACTGAGCCACCCAGGCGCCCCTGCCTGACACCCTTTCAAAGTTATTAGGGCGCCTGGGTGGCGTAGTTGGTTAAGCAACTGCCTTCGGCTCAGGTCATGATCCCGGAGATCTGGGATCGAGCTCCACATCGGGCTCCCTGCTCGGCGGGAAGCCTGCTTCTCCCTCTCTCACTCCTCTTGCTTGTGTTCCCTTTCTGGTTATGTTTCTCTCTGTCAAATAAATAAAATCTTTAAAAAAAAAGTTATTTATCATAATTTTAAATTTTCTAAAAGATATAATCTGAGTTTTTAGGAATTTATAGTTATTAATATCATTGGAAAATATTTTTAGAATACATTCTAGAACATAAGCAAGGTTTCATCCTAGAGAAGTTATAATTTAAAGTTTGACTAGACAAACATACAACATAAGAAATTGTTAAGATGAGGAAGGAATGTTCTCAGAAATAAAAAAGTTGAAAGGCAACAAATGGAAAAAAAAAAAAAAGGTAACAAGTAAGGATATGAAAAGGGAGGGGTTCACCAAGCTGGTTGCCACTTCCCTTACTGATGCGAATGTCAACTGAAAAAATGTCAAGGACAGAAAGCTAAATGTCCCCACTGCGGTAGTTGATCATTTTTTCCCCACTCTTTGAACCAGAAAAGCAAATTAAAGCAGAAACGAAATGAAAAGGTGATGGTTCTAATGGTGGAACTGCTTTCCGTGGGCAGGGAACCTAGGTAAACTGTCACTCTTTTTTTTTTTTTTTTTTTATCTGAAGTAAGGCTGGTGAATTATATAGGTTAATACTTATTTAGGTTAACACATCACTACCATACTGAATGTTTAGTGTTAGATGACTCTGGTAAAAGAAGAACCTTAGCCAAAACGAAAGGACTCCATTTTGCAATAAAACAAGGATTTCCATTTCCAATAAACCTAAATCATTACAACAGGACCAGATAACATTATCAGCAGTGCAGCTAGATCACCTGTTATTCTAGAGTCTAGATTGAGGAAATCTAGACAGTCCCAGGCTCTTACTGCAGGGTGCTTTCAATTTAATAACAAGAGTTTCAAATTTCAAGAGAAAGTGTATATGATATAATAAAAAGCTGGTTACAATATTGGGAAAAGAAAAGATTCATTCTGGGGCACCTGGGTGGCTCAGTTGGTTTGAGTGACTGCCTTCGGCTCAGGTCATGATCCCAGAGACCCGGGATTGAGCCCCACATCAGGCTCCCTGTTCGGCGGGAAGCCTGCTTCTCCCTCTCTCACTCCCCCAATTGTGTTCCCTCTCTGGCTGTGTTTCTCTCTGTCAAGTAAATAAAAATCTTTAAAAAAAAAACAAAAACAAAGAAAAGATTTGTTCTAATAACTTTTTCATACTTTGGATCTAATATTTATCATAAAATGGTGGTATTGTATAATATTGTACCTAAAGTTTTGCTTCCAAAGTTGTGTTAAATCCTGAAAAGAGCCAGGGTGGCTCAGTTGGTTAAACGACTGCTTTCGGCTCAGGTCATGATCCCGGAGACCTGAGATCGAGCCCCACATCGGGCTCCCTGCTCAGCGGGAAGCCTGCTTCTCCCTTTCTCACTCCCCCAGCTTGTGTTCCCTCTCGCACTGTGTTTCTCTCTGTCAAATAAATAAATAAAATCTTAAAAAAAAAAAAAGCCTGAAAAGATGGAATCAAATGCGTATGTAAAAGGAAGCACACTAAGGGGTGATAAAAATGAGTGAAAGTCAGTGTCTCATCTGTATATGAATAATGCTGCGAGTTTAGGACTTCAGGTGTACAATAACTAGAATTTGAGATTCTGCTCCACAATATGTAAACACAGTCACAATGAAGGACAGAACTGGGGTTCGGATGCAAGAGTTCCCAGTGTTTTCCACACTGTAGTATTAGGCAACTACCTGACTGGGGATACCCTCCCCTTCCCCACTCACAAGGACATACACAAAGGAACAGCTGGAAACAGAGCAGGGCTGCCAGCATCCCACAAATAGGATGGCAGATTTCCCAAGAATTGCACTTATGGTTAGAGGAAACCAAGGATGGAGAATGCCTTAAAAAAGAAAATCCACAAAGAGATATCTGACCTTAACCTCAGCTACAGGAGCTGGAGAGAAGAGAGACAAAGACCTAGTTACACAGACAACATTAAAACAAACACACGTACAACATTGATAAGCATTTTGCTTAAAGGGAGAAAAGAACAGGAAGGGCTGAAAATCTCCACACAAACCAATCTGTTTGAGGAAAACATATTTTCTTTTTTTCTTCTGCTCTCCTCTATAAGACAGTGTACAAAGTGCTCATTTATATTTTCTTTGTTTTCATCCCAAAGCTAGAAGATCAAAGAGTTAATAAAACCTCCTTGCTATGGAAGGTCATTATAAAACTAAATGCAGCAATTCAAAGTGGAAAATAGAATGAATGCCAAGGAGATGTTTAACGAAGTAACGTTCTACATGTATTCTTTGAAGAACATTTGCAGGCCGTTTGATTGCTTCAGAGTGCGCAGGGCACAATGCGTCTTGCGCAGAGCTAACAGTGACTGATGGTTGCGTTCTGCGGTCCTGCGGCCAAGCCACTTGGAATCACAAGTATATTTGATAGTGAATTACCTAACATGATGGAAATATTCATGAGTATTTTACATAGCAAAAAGGTATTAAACCCTTCCCCGCTTTTCCCCCCTTTAAGCCTAATTAAATGTCCAAACATAAGACATGAGTCTATTCATTTGAAAAATAATCTGAAGTACTATTTTCCCAAGAACTGACAAAGTTGGATGGCAAGATAAGGGATCAGCTTGATGTTTCCCACTAGCCATTGAGATCCTTCTTTTTTTCTCTTTTTCTTCTTTTTATCATTTTTTTTTAGTGCTGACATCTTTAGAATGGGAGCAAATACAGAATATAGAGAAATAGCCTGGGAAACTGTCAATATTACCATATTGATTTATTTAAAAGAAACAGACTGGTTATGTTGCACTTGCCTTTCAATGTGACATCGGAATTCGCTATTCACTGTAGCCTTTGAGTCCCAGCATTATTTTCTTTTTTCCCCCTAGAAAAGACACAGAACAGTCTAGAACATCAGAAATTACCATTTTTCTGGGGAAGCCATGGCTATGTGGCAACATAGAAGCCAATGACTGAGGTTATGTAGAGTCTCTGAAGTATAATAAAAAAAAAATTTTTTTTTTTTTTGGTGTTTGAAAACTTGGGAAAATGGGTTTTTATTTTCAAGAAGAGGAAGTTTTATCTAGGATAATTTGGGGGATAGATTGGAAAACGGGCAAACAGGTGTTCACATAATGCTTCCACTTAGAAGAGGAGTATAATTAAATAACACTGGAATATAAAGATATTTGAGATTAAGTTTAAGCAATTAAACTTTTTAATTATTTGGAGCAAATAATTGACCTATTTCACCATAAAATGAAACTTCTGAAGTACCCTTGAATGTTGTGCTGATGCCAATAGTCTCTTTTTTTTTTCCTTTTTGCATCAGTGGTGCATGTCACCTTCCTGCAAGGCAACCAGTTTGCAGATCTGGCCAGAGGGAAAATTACTGGGCAACAGAATGAAAAGGAGGCATAAGTCAGCCCAGCTCTCTGAACCCTAGAAAAGGCAACTTCCGTCCAGCTCATGAAAGAGAACGATTGTGCTCCCTACCACTTACCCAGTGCCAGTAATCTGGCAAGCCCTCTATTCAGTGCTACACCAAGGCTATAGCAAGGTGACCCAGAGTTTCAGGCTGAGGTCAGGGAAAGGTCGCTGCCTGAAAAATGGAACTAGTCAAAAGGAAAGAATCCTAGGAATGGGTGAGGTTAGTCACCCACAAAAGTAGTCCAATCCACGAAATGGCATAGAAAAGCATTTTGGGGGGGAGGCTCTAAAGTTCTAACTCTTTTAAATAATTCATCTGGCTCTTGCACGCTGGTGCTAGAATGCTCAGAAGTATGCTCACAGGAATCCGCATTCTGTCCCTCAAATTCCTATAGACTCCCTCCACTCCTTTAGTTCTGCTTTTCCGTTTCTTCACTTCCCTCTTCCCTTCCTTGTCTAGCCCCACCACCCCAAGCTTTGAAACTGAAGGGTAGACACTAGGTGTGAAGACACCATCACCTTGTTATTTGAAATCCTCTCTGAAGCTAGTCAGCTTTCCCTTCCCCAACATCTTGGTGCCTCCCTGTGAAGGCAGTATCAGATACATGCCTATATGATGACATTAGTTGCTCATAGTATGCCGTGAGTACCCATTTTAAGTAAGCCCTTCCAAGGTAAAAGGAACCTTAATGTTTGGAATATTTATTTGTCCTTTCAGAGTTTTCCTTACCTCATATAATGCCTATGAGTGCTTATAAGGTGCTTGTTAGGAGCCAGTGCTCTCAGGATGAAGGAGCATAGGCTTAGGGTTACTTACTGGTTTGTTTGTTTGTGTTTTAAAAAGGGCATCTCTTCCCCTGGATGGCAAAATGAGAACATTTTACAAATAAACCCATAAAGGAAGCTATATCACTTTAAAGGTGTGAAAAGACTAGGTGTACTTTGAAAAAGAGTTTTATGTTAAAGAGGTAGCCAGAAGCTGATATGCATAACTGAAATGTTTACTATTCATTTGCTTTCTTTTTCTAAGAAATCCCCAAATCATAAAGTTAGAAAGTATTTGATTACTTCTCTTCATTGCGTAGAAGGATGGAGAGAGAAATTTCAGGTTCTTTTTGTTTTATATTTGTTGTGACTTCATTTAAGGAAGTCAATTTTATGCAAAATAATTTCACAAAATTACTTTTAAGAGAGTCAATTTCCATAGATCAATTTCCGTAGGTCATATGATATAACTCTTTTAATATGAGCTCTTTAGTTTTATTAGTACGTTATAAATTATTTATCTTGGAAAAATACATTAAAAACAGAATTAGAATAACTTTGGTTTATATAGCTCACAGCATTAAGTTAAAATAGTATAATGCATGTTATACAGAGAGAAATGTAATTGTGGCCTAAAAGAACATTTTTGAGTCAGTTTCACATTAAACATTGAATAGAAAAGTTGACTTATCTTAAAATAAAGCAAGACACTATATCACTCTGCTACAAGCAAATGTTTCGTTTGTAAATAAGGATGAGCTGACAGTGCTTGAAAGTGTAGTTCATCAAAATCACAACAAGAAACCAAATATTATGAATGTGTAAAATTCCATGTTTATTTAATATCCATTACAAAGCCGGTTCATTGAAACCAGACTTTGTAAAGACAAATAACATTTCTGATGAACATAAACAATATCATATAGTTGAAATTCATCCTGTATTTTCACATGAATAAAGGCGTCATTATGCTAGAGTTTCAACAATAAAGACCGTGCTGTGAATTGGCATGGCATCTCTCAGTGCTTCAGAGTGGCACCAGCCTCCATCAGCTAAAGAAGAGACATTAGTTACTCAGGGAGCTCAGTGATGGGCAGGTCCACACTCAAGTGGTCATGGAACCTTTCCCCAATATCTGAGCTGGTGTCCACTGTGGTCTGTGTGTCATGGGTACCTTCTCAGAGGACATATCCAAAGCTCAAGATCGGTATTCCTAGGACAAAAAAAAAAAAAAAAAAAAGGGCAGAAAACCAATGGCAATATGCAGATAGTGTAAAAAGGTTCACTCTGGTCAAGGAGAGGTATCAGAATTATACTTAATAATATCAGCGATTACTATCTTTATAGTTGCTCATATTTATTGGCGTTCACTATGTGCCAGGTGCTATGTTAAGCACTTAACATTCACTATTGTAGAAAATGGTCACAAGAATACTTTAAAATAAACACTTTGGTTATCTAGTTTTATAAATAGGGAAGCTAAGCTAGACAGAAGTCAAGAAACTTGGTGGCACCTAGTTTACCTTTGGCCCAGGTCAGGGTCTTAGGGTCCTGGGATCGAGCCCTACATTGAGCTCTCTGCTGAGGAGGGGTTCTGCCTCCCCCTCTCCTTCTGCCTTTCTGTCCACTCATACTCTCTCTCTGTCACTATCTCTCTCTCTATCAAGAGATCTTAAAGGAAAAAAAAAGAGACACTTGAATGCAGCGTAACAGTAAATAGTAGAACCAGAATGCCCTTTGTGGCACCAACCATGGCTCAAGGAAGAGCAGTAGCTTCTAGTATTCAATAGCGTAGATGAGCTGATAACTCCGTCAAAGCCATTTGTAGTCCTTTTACGCCTAGTTTTTCGCTCTGAGGGAGGTTGGAAAACTAAAATACCTAACATTCTAAAAAGACCTCTTTTGGGGTGCCTGCGTGACTCAGTGGGTTAAGCCTCTGCCTTCAGCTCAGGTCATAATCTCAGGGTCCTCGGATCGAGGCCTGCATCGGGCTCTCTGCTCAGCGGGGAACCTGCTTCCTCTTCTCTCTCTGCCTGCCTCTCCACCTACCTGGAATCGATCTCTCTGTCTGTCAAATAAATGAAATCTTAAAAAAGAAAAGATCTCTTTTTGTCTCTCTGATAATAGTTTTTCTTCTAATTTTTACATTCCAAACCACAACAGGGTTCTTCTTTCTCCTAGGAGTGACCGCATGGTAGATTCTGACTGAAATGGCTAGCTGGGTTTTTCAAAACATTTTCTTAAAAAGAGGCAGATTCAGTTGTACAGCAGCTCTCTAGCTAAGAGAGTAGACTTCATGGTAAGTGTTCTGTACTCAACTCACACACAGCAAGAAAAACAGATTTCTGATTCCTCACCCCTCCACCCTTCTTCTTTACCTATCCTAGATTGGTCATCCTCAGACTGGTTGATACATAAAAGAAAAAAAATCCTTCTGGTGGGCCATGTTAATTTGGTACTTATGACTGATTATGCTGATTCCCCAAAACTGCTTTATAAAGTTTTGTGACTTTTGGGGGGCTGGGAGCAATAAGCACTAATATTTGTTGAATAAAAAGATAATGATTAAACTATCTTAATTGAGGTGTGTTCTGTGCCATATTTCTACAATTAAATTAATATTGGGTGAATTGCCTTTTATTTGAATGCTAAACACAAGCACATCTGAAATGGCTGCCAGTTCTTTCTGTTGATTTAAAAATAAGATAAGCCCTCTGGGCAATTTGCACAGAAAAAAATAGCTATACTTCTGGTCAGAGGGTTCTAAAATCTCGAATTGAGCTCATTATTGGGCCCAACAAGAAAGGAAAGAAAAAAATCAAGGAAACAAAGACATTTTTGGAGAAGGTGAAATACTCAAGATTTTTTTTTAATTGTTAAATTGAACAAAACCCACTTTCTGACCCCAGTTCCCCATTAATGATTGGAATCCCATTTCCACCACCACAATAAGGTTGTTTTCAAATATAAAGTCTACATTTTGTAGCCCTTCTCATAGGACTGTTTTTAGGATTAACTAAACCAATGAATATAAATTGCCTAGTACTGTGCCTGACACATAGAATACAGTTAAAGATTTTAATTCTCCCTGCCTATCCAGTTCCCATCACGTATCCCCTCTGATATAAAAATGACTTCACAGTCTTTTGTCCAATTTCTGAAATTGGACATTTTTTTTTTTCACAGCTCAGTCACCATACAAAGGACAGCCTTTGGTCGACCATAGATATTACTGAAAGAAATGCCTCTAACTAGGATGTAAGCTTCCTGAAGGCAGTAACCACATCTTATCAGTATTTACATTCTTCAAGAATTTGAATTTCTAAAGAGTTTCTAGTTAGGATATCTAAAGAGAAAATAATTTTTGAGTCCGCCCCCATATTACCATTTAATGATTTATTAATCCAAAAGACTTATTTTTTTCCACATGTAATCTTGTCAGTAGTTACTGCCCATTAAGCAAATTGCTTGAGTAATTGTGAACAAAGGTAAACCCATGTTGTCAATAATAATAGGAAGGAATGAAAAACCAAAAAAATACTCTATAGTATAATGGTTGTTTACTGTGAACTCTTCCTTATGCTAGGCTCCTTGATACATTATCATTAATCTTGTCCACAACTGTACAAAATGAGTGTCATTAGCCCCATATTATGAAAGGAAAACCAAGGGTCAAAGACTTGACTGGCACTAACTAGTAAGTGAATTCAGAGTGACTTAATCACAGTTTGACTTCAGATCTCTCATATTCCAATGTGTAAGCTCTTTGCACTCTATCTGTTCCATCCCAAAAGGTTTGCAGATTATGAATTTCTGGGAAAATGAAAAAAAAATCGAGGAAATCATACATCTAGTTTAGTAGAAAACAGGTTTGGGGACCTTAATTATTCATATCTAAAACATCAAAATTATTTATTGCTAATAAAACCAATAATAATGCCCAGTATAACTACTGTAATATACAAAGGTCTCAATTTTCACAACAGTTCTCTGAGGTAGGTGTTATCACCTCCTCATCTGAATAGATGCTGAAATTCAGAGAGAACAATGGCTGTTCCAGGAAGCAGATTTTGGACCCATACCCTGACCCCATCACCTAGTCTACAGTTCTTTCCACTATACTACTACATTCTGCCCTCCAAGCTACTTTGCCTGAATTTCAGTGAAAAATGGACCAAAGAAGGTATGGTGACGTAGAATAAACACCATCTTTGGACCTTCTTCCATAGGGCCAAAACAGAGCAAGTCTTCCCACTGAGCATAGTTGGGCAAGTATTAGAGTGATTTTCTGAAGGTCTTTAGTTTACGTTTCGTTTTCAGGGTGTCCTTTTCCTTCTCCTTAACCTCTGTTTTCAAATGAGCAGTGAGGAATCACTTTAATGGCTAGAAGAGCTCTGGGATATTTAACAGATGCTAGGACACCAGTTTAGATCCAAAGATATATGGTTCTCTCCTCTTCTAACCTATGACTTTAAGCAGTAAGAGCAGACCAATACCTTTAAACTAGTATATTGTACTATAAAACCATTCTTTCCTATTTTGATTTAAAGATGCTGGTGAGAAATCAACTAAGATTGTTACCACTGAGAAATAGCAGAGCAGTAACCATCATTCACTCTAGTGACACGTGGTGTCTCTTGTGCTTACAGAATCAGGACAGCTGGATATAAGCAACCAGGTGAGGCAGGACAGCATATATTCCTCTAAAAAGTCTTTTTGAATTTGAGAAAGGTGGATTTCGGGTGAGCAGCAAAAAGTAGCTGACAGCTAGGAGTAGCTGACAAAGAAGGAAGATTATGATCCAAGTTTGGACTAACTTAGAATGATCAGAAAGAAAGGCCAAATGAATCAATAGCTAAACACTTGAAGGAAGAAGACTCAAATGCCAAACATAACAACCTTGAAGACCAGAGGACTCTGGACACTAGTGACCTTTGGAGAGCTCTGCGTGCTCCGGTAGTCTTCATTAACTTTTTGATGATCCTTAGTGTTAACATTGTCTTCAAGTATTATTAAGGAAAGATGCCCAAATCAGGAAGATTCAATTATATTTATTGTCCGCATTTTACAGGTGAGGAGACTGCACAGAGGGGTCTGGAAGTTCCCAAAGTCACGCAGGTAGTCAGTAAAATGAGGCTGTCTTCTTCAAGTCCTTGCTCTTAACTACTAACAGTAATGCCTTGCTTAAATATTCAATGCAGTTAAAATATTTTACAGTCTTCTAAGAATAAAATTTAGTACAAACAAAGCTATAGGTAGTTTCAAAGATTTTAGTGGGTCATAACTGAACTCAAAATAAAACTTTTTATTAAGAAACTGATTTAATTCTTAATCTCTTTAGGCATGCAGTTATACTTTTAAAAATAAAATTTATTGCTTTACTTACATGATGATACTAATTATTATAGATATATGAAAATTTCATGAAGAACCTAAAAATCGTAATGTTTAAATGACCCTGTTTAAAAAGCTAAGCTAGGCGGTGCCTGGGTGACTCAGTTGGTTAAGCAACTGCCTTCGGCTCAGGTCATGATCCCGGAGACCAGGGATCGAGTCCCACATCAGGCTCCCTGCTTGGCCGGAAGCCTGCTTCTCCCTCTCTCACTCCCCCTGCTTGTGTTCCCTCTCTGGCTGTGTTTCTCTCTGTCAAATAAATAAAATCTTAAAAAAAAAAAAAAAAAAAGCTAAGCTAAAACTAATGGGGACCTCTCTGAGGTATTTTAGTTTACAAATAATAAAAAGCTCCTATATTCCTACCATCATTTCTGGGCACTGTAAACATTGCTTGTATTAATGAAAATGCTAGTTCAGTTGGTGGCATTTTGAACAAGGAAGCAGAGACTGTACTTTGGAGCTGAACATACACATAATTGGAAAAGGTGAGGATGAACTAAGCCATGTTTACACAAGCATTTGAAATAATGGTTCATGAGTCCTGTAGGATATTTCCCCCCGTTTAAAACAATCACACACTGTACCCTTTTGGTTCATTTTCTGGCATCTTATTCATGCTGTTAATCTCCCAGCTGGATAGGAAATCTAGTCCTCATCACCACCATTTTTCAAATTAAGTTTCTCTCTCTTGCTGGGTGCATGGATGA